>VMDR010029982.1:0-12538 GCA_007922815.1 Macrotus californicus
GTGAAATTTGGTATGTGTGTAAAATTAGAAGGAAGCAAATGACGACTCTAGTATAAGATGTCCATCACACTGATGCTGAGAAAACAAGCCCATGTCCCATTTATCCTGTGATGTCACAGTGTAAGTGGTAACCTGCAAAATATGTAGGCAGAAACTGGTTTGGCCTGCAATTCAACTGAATCTCTGGTATAATAATACTCTTTTTTATTGTGTTTTTCCATTACCATTTATCCCCGTTATACTGCCTTCCCCCCTGCAAACACCACACTGTTGTCCCTGTCCGTGAGTCCTGTCTCCTTTTTGCTTGATCCTTCCGCCCCCTAAAGCCTCCCTGGAGCTGTCATCCTGCTTTCTATCCATGAGTCTGTTTCTATTTCGAGTGCTAGTCCAATTTGTCCATTAGATTCCATGATTCCACATATTCACTCATATGTGGAATCATAACTATTCTTTATTACACTTTTCTGAACACACTTTTAAAGAGTTTTTTCACTGAACAGATCTTGGCATCGCTACATTTTAGTGAGGTCCTAAAAAGACTGTCATGAAAAGAAAGGTGACTTTCATCCAAACACAGGTGGGAGAAAAGTAGGGTAACAGTTTTATGTATGCAAAACACAGAGTTTATTCTTGTATTATCATTTATTAATTATTGTATTCTTTTCCATACAAACAACTGTAAACCTGTTTTTGTCCCCCCGGTATGTATCTGTATTACATAGAAATGTACAATAAAACATGTGATATAGTTTTTATTACATGAATTATATATTCTGAGGTCCAAAGACTGAAAAAGAGATCCCACTTTATTTTTACTAGCATGCTTGAAGGCAAATGTCCTTTAAATTTGCACATCATGAGAATGGAATGTGCTAGAGATCAGCTGAAAGTTTAAAAAATGGGAGCGTTGCAGCTGTGGCTGTGGGCTGGGGCACAGCAGGAGAGAAGGGTCCCCTTCTGGCCATCCTGTGAGCTCTGATGAGCTCCCCAGGGAGTCACAGACAATGCTCACTGTCCTGACAAAGCCGCAGTCAGGTTTTGAGCCAAATGAATGCAGGTGTATAGTAATAATATCTTACATTTGCATAGCACAATATAATGTTTCTCACTACAATCTTACAAATTAGGCAAAAAAGATCATTGTTCCCAGGTTATAGACGAGGAAACTGAACTTTGATGAGGTTTAGTGGTATGAGATAATAGAAAATAAATAATTGGCCTCTGATCCCCGGTTCCTGGCACAGAGTTCTTAAAACCCTTGTAATTTTCTAAGTGATAAAGGCACTAGAAAGCATCATTTATTCTAATATTTGATCTTTAACTCTGGTTTCTGATACCAAGCTCCTATATTCTTTGGAATTTCCTTGGTGATGGGAGTGTCTTTTTTTTTTTTTTTTCCCTAAAGAGGAGACCCTGGGCAGGCTCCTGGAGGACTCCTAGATGGGAGCCGTTCCTAAGAAAGACCAAGCCATGATTAGAAGCTTGGAATTTTCAGCCCCTCCGCTCATTCTCCAGAGAGGGGAGAGAGGTTGGAAATGGAGTTAACAATTGATCATGCGATGTGATGAAACCTCCATAAAAATTCCAAAATTAAGGACTTTGAGAACTTCCAGGCTGTTTGAACACCAAGAGGTGTTGGAGTAGTGAGCCCAGAGAGGGCGTGGAAGTTCCGAGGCCCTTACCATGTGCCTTGCCCTATGCAACTTTTCCACTTGGATGTTTATCTGTATTCTTCATCACATCCTTTTATAATAAACAGGTAAACAATAAGTAAACCTCTTTTCCTGAGTTCTCTGGACCACTCTAACAATTGAACTGAAGGAAGCAGTCTTGGAAACCTCAAATTTATAGCAGATTAGTCAGACACACAGGTAACAAACACCCTAGACCTGCAGTTGGCATCTGAAGTGGCAGGGGAGAGGTAGGGGTGGGGGGCAGTCTTGTAGGACTGAGCCTGAGTCCTTAACTAGTGGGGTCTGATCCTGTCTCTAGGTAGACAGTGTCAAAGTTGAGTTAAATTGTAAAATACCCAGCTGGAGTCACAGAGTTGCTTGGTGTGGGGAAACCCCACACATCTGTATCAGAAGTGTTGTGGGTATGGTAGTTGTGTGAGAATAAAGGAGAAACAGGAGGGGGCTGGCTTCTCCCTATTAAATTCCTTATAAGGCCCCACAGTAGAAAGGAGTACAACTTGAACCACAGCCGACAGATCCTATCAGATCTCCTATAGGGCGTCAGAGGGTATAAGCATTACCGATGTTACCATGCCCTGGTTATGGGACCTTCTGCGAGTTTTGCAAGCTCTCTGAAATTCAGATGTCTCATTAATAAAATAGAACAAAAATCTCTCAGATTGTTACTGTGAGGGTGAAATAATGTGTGCAAAGTTTTGCTGATGGCAAAGCATTATTATACATTTTCCAGAGCATTCAGTATTTTAAAAATGGGTGCACATTCAATTATGTATATTTATGAAATCCTCAAAGCTCTAAAGCCCAAAGTATTTCTGGCTCATTTAACAGTAAGTTTTACCTCAACTGACAGGGTTATTTATTGCCTTGTTTTACCTTAGTTAATGTGAATTTCCATTGTTTCACAGCAGAAATATCAGTGTAATTACAAGGTTACACGTTGCTGCCTCATACCTGCAGGGTGTGTTCTGCAATAATTGTTAACATGGCATATTATCTTTCTAAAACACAAACATCCCATATTCCTATGCACATCTCATCTTAGAGCCTTTGGAGGGATCACGAAGCTTGTAATATACACTGGAATCCCATTGATCCAGGTTAGAGACCGCCAATGAAAGGATGCCACCATTATGGGTAAAGATGCGTAGATATCAGAGGCTGGTGGTTTAGGGGTCAGCCACAGGCTAGATCCACTCCAAAGGAGACTTAGGCCAGCTTTGGAGAAGTCCTGAGCTTCAGCTTGATCCCTGGTCCTGAAATTAATGTGGCTCTTTGAACTATTCTTAGAGCCACACATACATGCACTAGAATCAGAAGCCCTGGTGGAATGGGTGAGCAAAGACATTGGGAAACAGATAGGAGTCTGAATCCCTGACCTACTGCTTACCAGATCTGCATCTTGGACACATTTTTCAAGGTTTGTACATTGCAGGTCCTCATCCTTTTTTTTTTTTTTTAGCTTTTATAGCAACGCACACTTTATTTTTTAAGTATATTTTATTTATTATGCTATTACAGTTGTCCCAATTTTTCCCCCTTGCCCCTCTCCACCCAGTCCCACCCTTCCCTCCAGCACTCTCCTCCACCTAAGTTCATGTCCATGGGTCATGCACATAAGTGCTTTGGTTTCTCCATTTCCTATACTGTCCTTAACATCTGTCTATTTTGTACCTACCAATTATGCTTCTTAATCTCTGTACTTTTCCCCCATTCTTTCCCTTCTCACTCCCCGCTGATAACTCTCCATGTGATCTCCACTTCTACGATTCTGTTCCTGTTCTAGTTGTTCGCTTAGTTTGTTTTTGTTTTTTTAGATTCAGTTGTTGATAGTTGTTTGTTGTAATTTTAATGTTCATAGTTTTGATCTTCATCTTTTTCTTAAATAAGTCCCTTTAATTTTTCATATAATAAGGGCTTGGTGAGGAGGAACTCCTTTAGCATTACCTTGTCTGGGAAGCACTTTATTTGTTCTTCCATTCTCAGCGATAGCTTTGCTGGATAGAGTAATGGCTTTGCTGGATAGAGTAATCTTGGTTATAGGTCTGTGCTTTTCATGACTTTGAATACTTCTTGCTAGTTTCTTCTTGCCTGCAAGGTATCTTTCAAGGAATCAGCTAATAGTCTTACAGGAACTCCTTTGTAGGTAACTCTCTGTCTTTTTCTTGCTGCTTTTAAGATTCTCTCTTTACCTTTAACCTTTGGTATTTTAATTATGATGTAGCTCGGTGTGGACCTCTTTGGGTCCAATTTGTTTGGGACTCTGTGTGTCCTTGATTTGTATGTCTATTTCCTTCACCAAATTCGGGAAGTTTTCTTTCATTATTTTTTCAAATGATTTTTCAATTTCTTGCTCTTCCTCTTCTCCTTCTGATATTCCTATGATTTGGATGTTGGCACATTTAAAGATGTGTCAGAGTCTTATTCTCTCCTTGTTTTTTTGAATTCTTGTTTCCTCATTTTGGACTGGTTGACTATTTATTTCTTCCTTACGTTCCAAATTGTTGATTTGATCCCCAGCTTCCTTCCCTTCACTGTTGGTTCCCTATGGATTTTTCTTTATTTCATTTAGTGTAGCCTTCATTTCTTCCCTTATGCATTTGCCATACTCAATGAGATCTCTAAGCATCTTTATCACCAGCGTTTCGAACTCTGCCAATCTGATAGATCAGCTATCTCTATTTCACTGAGTTCTTTTTCTGGAGTTTTGATCTGTTCTTTCATTTGGGCCATATTTCTTTGTCGCCTCAATTTCGCAGCTTTCCTGTGTTTGTTTGTGTGTATTGGGCAGAGCTGCTTTGACCCTGTCTTGGAGCACCTGTTACATTATAAGAAGTGAAGCCTTAGGTATTCACCAGCGTGGGGCAACCTGCTTGTCTACTTTGTGGTGTTATATGTGGGGGAGGTGTCTGAGAGGGAGCCATGCTGCTTGCTCAGCTCTCACCCTGTTTCTGGTCACTTCTTCCACTTTCAGTATGTGACTGAAAGAGCCCTTCTAGCTGCTGCCCTGGAGCTGAATCCCAGAGTGGGTGGGTTTGCACACATTCTAGGACCTGTAGGCCCTTTAAATGGACTTTCCTGAGAGACCAGAAGTTTCTTCTGCTGCCTCAACCCCCACTGAATTTTATAGCCAGAAGTTATGAGGCTTTATTTCCTGATGATGGAACCCTGGGCTCTGCCCTCTGGCCTGGAACTGGAATGGCTCACTCCCCAGGTGTCCATTCTAGTTTTTATCTGCCCTGGGTGAACATGAAAGCACCTGTTCCACCGGCCACCACCGCCTCACCACCACTGCCACATTACCTGATCTTTGCCCTGGCTCCCTGACTGTGCCCCTCCTACCTGTTTGCATGAATATTTCTTCTTTAAATCCTTGATTATTGGACTTCCATACAGTTCAATTTTCTGACAATTCTGGTTGTATTCTGTTTTGAGATTAGTTGTGATCCTTCTTTTGGTTGTGTGAGGAGGCAAAGTGTGTCTACCTATGCCTCCATCTTGGCCAGAAGTCCTGCAGCTTCTCATTCTTAAAGTGGGAATTTTCTTAATGTTTCTGAGGGCTGTGGTCAGTTTGAAATGATACAGCACATGTAGAAAATTTTCCGTGCTGACTGATTGATACTGAGTGTCCCATAAAAGATAGATTCCATTCTCTTTTCCTGTTAGCATTTCCATGTTGTGTTCACTCACAGAAAGCTCCACTGTAAGGTTATTTGCAAAGTTTCCCTTCAAATTGCTGATTTGTTATTGTTGTGCTTGTTAATTAAAATAGCTGAGGGTTGTTATTTCTTTTTCTGAATCTTGGTCTGGATCTGTGCCATTTTAAAGTCCAGAAAGTTGAATTTCTGGTTTAATTCCAATATTATTCTGCCAAGCTAGTTTTAAAAAAAAAAACTTTTTTAATAATGTATGAGGTTTATAATGCATGTGTCTCACAGTTTACAGGAAACAAAGCAAAACACCACTAAGTGATAAAGTGTGTTTATTGTGGGTCAGCTAATTACATTTCTCAGACTTGGAATATATGAAATCTGAAGGTTGGCCCTGGTCTTTGCAGAACTGTGGGGCACACCCTGTAACTTGGCCATGAATTACTTCGGATTTCAGAAGTCTGGAGCTCCTGATAATAGCACATGAGCTTTGGCATGACTAACTCACATAAATTTAAATAGGTTTTAAGTTAAAAAAGTTCTCTTCGAAGTTTACCACAGTTATAATGCACGAAGAGACAACCCCTCCAGTGTTTGAGTGTCTCGCTGGTGCTACATCAGGCATCACAAGAGCCTATTCAGAGGCCATCAGGGGACCTCAGGGCCAGGTGCTAGCTGTCACTCGAAGCCTCTTCTTCTCAAGTAGAGGATCATATGTCGTAAAGGAACACTTGTGTGTTTATGAAGCTGACCTATAGGTCAGGAGGAAATGTAGGACAATTTAGTGAATGGTCATAAGACAGAATCATAATAAAATAAAATAAACCTCACTAATGTGAATACAAGGAAATCAATGCCAGGCAAAGTTATGGCTTCAAAATGAACGCACACATTTTCATAAGAAACTATAGAAAACTACTATATGACCCCAGGTAGAAAAGGAGTCATAAGACAAAATATATAAACCATAAAGGAAAACATTGCCCAATTTTGCTACATGAAAGTTTAGAATGTCTGTAGATTAAAAGGTAATAATAAACAAAGGTAGGAGACAAGCCACAGACTAGGAGATGACGTCTTCATACAACAGACAAAAGATGTGCACCTGGATTAGATAAAGTAGTTCTATACATTAATAAGAAAACACTAATAGCACAGTAGAAAAATGGGAAAAGGATATGAATCAAAGATATTTCAGTGGCCAATAAGCATGTAAAAAGATGTTCAATGTGATGAATAATTAGGAAAATACAAATGTAAACAGATTTGGCCAAATTTTAAAAATGCATAACACCAAGTTCTGACATAAATACAGTGAAATGGCAAGTCTGACATGCTACAGAAGGGGAGTATAGATTAGTAGAGCCACTTCAGGGAAGAAGTATTTGACACTAAATTCTAAGGTTGAAGATGTGCCTCCTTTGCCCAGGACTTGCATCCGGGAGCAGGACTTCCCATAGACAGCAGCCCCAGTGTGCTCTGCTTGGGTCACGTGTGTGCTGAGATACTGACCCTGGAGGCTTGGGGATGAGTCAGGAAGGTAGAGAAGGAAGGGTTTGCAATGGCTCGAAGCCAGCTGGTTTCCTTTGGACATTCAACGAGATCCCTCATCTGTTTTTCTAAGTACACCATAGACACAGTTTCATTTCCTATGTGGGAATAAGTTGAGCAAGTCTGCCCAGAAACATGTGCCTTCTTTTTCACAAGGAGGTAGGCAGAGGGGTCATAAATACATTACTACAGCATTATTTATGCTATATTAAAAAATGATTACTGCATTGTCTACAATAACAAAAACTTAGAACTATTCAAAAGCCTGTTTAGAACTCTCCAGCTCAGAAAGCTCTCCTTCTTAACGGTTTTCTGAAATCTCATCTCCTCTCCCATTACACTTGGTCCCCTTACATTACTTTTTATTCACTTTAAAGATTTTTTCAAAAGTGGCGTTCTATTATTTATGTTTCTTGTGTATCTCCACCACCGGATGTCAACTCCTTGAGTGCAGGGAACAGTCTATTTTATTTACTTCTACATACTCAGAACATACAACAGTATAAAGGATAGGAGAAACTCAAATTATTTTTCAGTATTTAATGAATGTCCATTTTTTAGTTTAATTGTGGATATTTATATAACAGAATACTATATAATAGTTAAAATGTAAGAATTAAGGTATTGTGGACCAACACAGAAATGTTCTCAAAAACATAATGTTGTACAACAAAGCAGGTTAAAAAATTATATATGTAAAATACTATTTTATAGAAATAAAAACATACAAAATATTACATAGATTATTTATGTATATTATATACGTATAATAATAGCATAAAATGTGCATAAGAAAGATACACAGATAATTCAGAAACTACTAGAGTTACTATCTCTGAGAAAACAGCAGGAGAAAAGAGGGAAGAGAATGACATGGGTGAGGGGGGTGAATCAACTGTATCTGTAATATTTTATTTCTTTAAAAAAAAATGCTACAAGTGTGGCAGATGTATTAGTATCCAGTATATTTGCACAGTATATTTGCACAGGCATATATTATATATTTTAGTACATTTTTGTTTGTACTATATGGATACTTTGTGTCAACATAGGTAAACGTTTGGAAGAATTGGCAAACTTCAGAGTCCCTGGGACTTTTGCCTCTTCTGCAGCATGGGTCAAAGCCTTCTCCATCACCTCATTCGTTTTTCCTAAGTTTTACTTAAGAGGAAAATTGGAGAAAAGTTTACCACCAATGAACATCTGCTCTCCCTTTGCCATTTGAGCTGCTCAGAGAGTTTCCCTCCCTTCAGCTGTCCTGAATGGCTCCACAGAAGCCCTTTGTCTGACTTCCTGCCCCAGGCTCCACATCCGGGAAGTCCCAAGGAGTTTCCTCCTGTGACTTCTGGGATGTGCTGGGGCATGGCTGTAGCTAGGCTGCAGCTGCTGGGATTCTGACACTGGGGAATGTGCACTTTAGCAGCATGTCCCCTTTTGCATTCTAAACAGCCCTTTTCAGTCTTTTAATAGATTCTTGGAGGAGGAGGAATGGCTGAGGTTAGCTGTTCACTTGTGTGCATGTCTCAGCTAGATGGTCACCTGGCATTGAGCCGACCATTTAGGCCGATGGTATGATTTTCTGTTACGTACACGTATGTGTACACATATAAACAGAGCCCAAGCATTTCAAGCCATCCATCTCTATGCCCACAAGTTACTTTGCACTAGCCAAAATTATTTTTTAAATCATTTTTAATTGTTGTTCAAATACAGTACTCTCCATTTTCCCACCACCACTTTCCCACACCCCACCCACCCTCAAACCTACCCCCCTTTGGTTTTGTCCATGGGTCCTTTTTACATATTCTTTGATGACCCTTCCCCCATTACCTCCCTCCCCCTTCCCCTCTGGTTACTGTCAGTTTGTTCTTTATTTCAATATCTCTGATTATATTTTCCTTGCTTGCTTGTTTTGTTGATTAGGTTCCACTTATAGGTGAGATCATATGGTATTTGTCTTTTACTGTCTGGCTTATTTCACTTAGCATAATGCTCTCCAGTTCCATCCATGCTGTTGCAAAGGGTAGGATCTCCTTCTTTCTCTCTGCTGTGTAGTATTCCACTGTGTAAATGTACCATAGTTTTTTGATCCATTCACTTACTGATGGGCACTTAGGTTGCTTCCAGCACTTGGCTATTGTAAATTGTGCTGCTATGAGCATTGAGGTGCATATGTTCTTCTGAATGAGTGTTTCAGGATTCTTAGGGTATAATCCCAGCAGTGGAATTGCTGGGTCAAAAGGCAGTTCCATTTTTAGTTTTCTGAGGAAATTCCATACTATTTTCCACAGTGGCTGCACCAGTCTGCATTCCCACCAACAATGTACTAGGGTTCCCTTTTCTCCACAATCTCACCAGCACTTGTCTGTTGATTTGTTTATGATGGACATTCTGACCAGTGTGAAGTGGTATCTCATTGTGGTTTTAATTTGCATCTCTCTGATGGCTAGTGATGCTGAACATCTTTTCATATGTCTCTGGGCTATCTTTATGTACTCCTTGGAGAAGTGTTTGTTCAGGTCATTTCTCCATTTTTTAATTGGATTGTTTGACTTCCTGGAGTGGAGTTGTGTGAGTTTAAAAACCATGTGAATGATCCAAGCTACAGGAAAATGACTAAAGTACTCCTATCTACCACTTACTGTAGCTAATTATTCCTGTTTTCAGACAAATTGTAACTATTGGTATTATATGCATAATAACATATTTGGCAAAGTTAACTAACCCAAGAAAAATCTGCTCTGGGTACATATATATTTTTTAATGGATTAGTCTGCTTTGCATGTCGTATGACTCAGAGCTAGTCACTCAACCTCTATGGGTTTCAGTTTGACTCCAGAAATGAAGAGTTCGGACTACATAACAAGAAAACTATCTTCGCTTTTTACAAAACACTTTCACAAGTGTTACCCTATGCCATTATTCTATGATTCAATAAGTCGTGTATCTCCACCATACTTAAGTGCCTTCAAAATGTTGAAGCCAGCCTGGCAGCCTTGCCGCAGAGAGTGGTGCTTCTTCCACTGTGTCCTCCTTTACAGCAAAGGTATTGCTCAAACGATGGAGTATTTTAAGTGTTCAAGTTTTCCGTTTTCCAGTACTAACCTATGCCCATTACTTACCTCATCCTCATCACAAACTCTTTCTGGCCTTGGTTAGTTGTTGCCGTCGCCCTAAGATTATGGCAAGTCAAAGAAATCTTGACAGACACCATACAACATCTCAGGTCTCGGTGTGCCACACTTTGCTGTACTAAGGCCTGATTCTGAGAATGACAAAATGGCCAGTGAGAGGCTGCAGCCTGCACGTCCTGGGGCTTCCCTCGCCTTCCATGGGCCATGCTCAGACTAGCTGTGTGAAGCAGCTGGACTTTTGAACTCCTCTCTTTCCCACGCAGCTGAGTTAATCCTGGTGGAGTCTATGTGGTGAAAACCTCAGACCCTGGCCTTCATTTTCAGAATTCCTGTGCAGAAAAAAACCTATGGTATATTCTGATCGTTTTGTGGATTACACTGTGTATTTTTTGGGTGAGGCTTACAGTATAAGAATTTTTTGTGCCATGTTTAAGTGGTGGATGGAATGTGGAGGAGTTGGGACTCACTCTGTGAGGCCTTTTGAAGTTGCCAAATGTTTTCCCTAAAGCCCACATGTACAATCAGGCTTGGATTTTTCTCTCCCAACATTCTCAGCTGGTTGCATTTGGGCCTCCGTGGGAGTTACCTGAGCATTGGTATTGAATGCTTGGCATAAAAATCTTACACAATGATTAAAGAAAGTTGTACGATCTCCCTGCCCAGAAGCTGAGAGAGTTTGATCTGGAAAGAAAACAAAATCAATTTCCAACTCAGTTTTTGCCCAGTAATATTCTGCAAGTCAATCAAAGCATCCAATCCAAGACACTTGAGAATTTTAATGTAATTCTGGTGCTTCAGAAATAAAGTATAGGAGCCAAACATCAGAGGCTTGGTGAGATGCTAAGTCTTAGAGAAGACAAAAATTAAACTAAAACAAACAAACAAACATTGTTATAATGTCTCTTCTTGATAGGTTAGTTTATTTTATATGTTCTGAGAAATAAATGTACTTCAGATAGAAAATGAAATAAGCAGCAGTGCACATGGGTCTTAACAAACATCAATTTTGAAGATATTTTTGACACCTTAAAAATGAATGTAAATAGAACAGAAAGATTTTTCAGAGCACAATAACTAAATAAACACCAGTGGATTGGTTCGATAGGCTTTCATTTCGCTGGTTTCCTAATTTGTTAGGATATAAGCAACACTCATCTGCTTCTACGAGACTGGTTCCTTTGTATTTTTCTCAGTGCCTTCTGATATTGAGGATCATGGTGTGATTTCATTTGCAGAAAAGTTCTTCTATTAAAATAACTGGAAAACATTGGATTAGGTTATGCCTGAGGATCCTTTTGGCCTCTCTAGCTGATATGAGGAGAGGAGAAAGGAAATGAATCAGGGAGAGGATAGTGTGACAGAGACACTACTGGTTTTTTACCTAGATCCTTTTCTCCATTCCACCTCACTCCCATCTTTTCTTGCTTGTAGATCTCTGGCTTTGTTCTGATATTTGGAGCTACCGTGGGGTTAGGGATGGAGACCATCACTGGCCCAAAGGTGAATCTTGATTGGTCTATGTCAATCAGAGCAGTCTCAATCATTAGCCAGTCCATGCCCTGACTCTAGGCTATGTAGAACTAGAATCTACTGGGAGTGTCTACAAAAGGCTTTCTTTGCTAGAGAAAAGAGGTGCACAGTAAAGTCCATTTCTGTTGCTGAAACTATACATTAGGGCCAGCTATATTGTTTGTAGGACCCAATGAACACTTAAAAAGTGAAGATCCTTGTTTCTTTCTTCAACTATCTCTCCACCTGTCATGGTAATTTTTTTTTTAATTTGCCATTTAGGTGTAGGCAACTTCATAGGCACCTGGATACTTGCACTTTAATTCATCGTGCAGAGCACACACTCCCCTGACCCTCCCCACACTTATGCGCAGACCCCCACTTGAGGCAAAGGGTGGCAGTAGTCACTGGGCAAGGGCTAGGGAGGCAGTGGTCTATAACTTGCCCCTCCCATGTGGGAGGCAGGACTATGTGTGAGTCAAGGCTCCAAGCCCTTGTTGCATAATTTTTTTTGTCTGATGTGACTTACAAAACACAAATTCAAAGTAAATATGTTAAAAATTTCAAGATGGCAAACAGAGCATTATCTCCCAAGCATGGCATTTCTCTGAGCCTGGGGCCCCATGCAAGTGTATTGACTGCAACCCATGAAACCAGCCCTTATATTCAGGCTGTACATGCCACCCAAATTGATCTCAGCCATTTTGAGACCACAACATGAATATGGCCAAGTTAAAGAAGAAAGACAAAGAGCACCTGGGTCCTTAACATGAAGCTGTTAACTTAACCAACCTCTCCAGAATTCTTGTTATAAGAGGTAATAAACCGGATATGTGGAGAGGGTGGGGCCAAGATGGAGGCATAGGTAGACACACTGTGCCTCCTCGTACAACCAAAAGAAGGACAACAACAAATTTTAAAACAAAAAACAACCAGAACTGACAGAAAATCGAACTGTATGGAAGTCTGACAACCAAGGAACTAAAGGAGAAACTTTCATCCA
>VMDR010029983.1:0-12536 GCA_007922815.1 Macrotus californicus
TAACATTTTGGTAGTCAGGCTGCTTCTTGCTCTAAAATGTCACACAAAAGAAATCTTTGGTCAAATTGTCTCTGATCTTGGCTCTGAAAACGTAGCCACCATTTTCTTACCAAACCATGACACCATCATGCTTTCTTATTTTTCTCTCACAGAATCCAGTTTACTCTTTGGTTGAAGGCAAATATTATAATACCTCCTCTATTATCATTCTCCTAGTAAACTCAAAGTGTGGTCTGTAGAACCCTGAGGCTCCTTCAGGGGGTCTGTGAAGACAAAATTATTTTCGTAATAGTAAATATCTTTTGCCTTTTTTATTGTGTTGATGTTTGCACCAATATGGCAAAAGCAAGATTAGATAAAACTATTGGAGTTTAGCAGGCATCAAGGCACCCCAGACACACAGTAGAATCAAGAGGCTCATTTAAGAATTTCTTTTTACTGTGTATCAAAGTAAAATGTGTGTCTCAAAAGATTTTATTCTGACTTGCAAACTGAGGCCTTTCAAAATAATTTGGAATTGCCTTTTGCCTAGGGTGGGAAGGGAGTTCCCTAGACAAGCAGTAGAATAGATAGGAAGTACTTGGTGCAAAGGCTCACTAAAGATGGGGGTTTTAGTGCAAGAAAAACGATGTGCATTTTGATGACTCTTTTGTAAATTTATAAAGTTATGTAGACATACCACAATCTATTTTTTAGAGCATTTCTATTACTCCCCCAATTTCCCTCAATTTCATCTTTAGTTTTTTATATTAAACATGTTTATTGATTGTAGAGAGAGAGAGGGAGGGAGAGAGAAACATCGATGTGGAAAAAATCAATCAGTTGTTTCCTATAATCACCCCTCATCAGGGATTGAACCTGCAACCTAGGTACGTGCCCTGACCTGGAATCAAACTTTCATCCTTTGGTGTACAGGCCAATGCTCCAAATAACTGAGCCACTCTGGCCAGGGCTTATTTTCTATTGAGCCAAATTCTAACCCCTTTAGTAGTCACAGGCAATCATTGGTGTGTTTTGTGTGCCTTTAAATTCTTTGCTTCTTTAAATTTAACTTTTCAGAATATTTCACATAAATGAAATCATATAAGATGTAGTCTTTTTGTGTGTGTCTTCTATTACTTATCATGTTTTTGAGATTCACTGTGTTGTAGCAGGTATTAGTATTTCATTCATTTTTATTGTGGAACAACAGTGTGGCCATATCACATTTTGTTTATCCATTCATCAATTAATGGGGATTTGAATTATTTACAAATTTTGATTCTTATGAGTAAGAATGCTATGACTAGTCACAGGGTATCATTTTAATTGCTCTGTTGATTTTTAAAATTATATTTTGAGTTGCTTTTGTTTAGTTATTGTACTTTCCATTTCCAGAAATTCCACTGAATTCCTAATTTTATGTAACCTCTTGCTCTTTGTTGAGATTCCTTATTCACTGAACTCTCAAGCCATCCTGAGTGGGATCAGGACACGAGACCTGTTCCAGGAGGAACTCTGTCTTGTAAGGGATACAAAGTTAATGGTTACTGTTTAGGCAGCTTCTGATTTCTTTATTCCCTCTATCCAAAGATTCTATATGTAGATTGTGATAGGGTATATTAACGATTTCTGTGTTTTTCCAAATTTGTTGTATTATAAATGTTATTCCCTGAGTACAGCACAGTTTTGTATTTTGAGATCTGAAAGGTTTAACTTTTGAAACTCAGAAAGCTTATCCCGTCAAAACTATTTTTTTTCTGCCCTGAGTTTCAGAAAGTTATTTCAAGAACCCAATGCTATGATTATTTTTTATTATTCCTTTTTAATATTTTCTATGACAAAATTCTTATCTTGAAGTAATAGGAATTTTGCTTGAGTGAGAGAAAGGAACATGGGGTAAAATGAATAGCCAGGACCAAAGAAATACATAAATTAACATAGGAAAACATATTTCACCTTATGCATGTTTTGAAACTCCAGAGAGGGCATGGTTGGAAGACATGGGGATCTGCCATTTTGTGACATGGAGCATAATAAATTAGGAAGTAGTTGAAACTTTCAACTACAAGAATAATTGTTCTTCACCTGGTATACCTTCTTTTTTTAAGTATTTTTTATTGATTATGCTATTGCCGTTTTTCCAATTTTTCCCCTTTATCCACTGTCCACCTTGCCCCCCAGCCCTCCAGCATCCCTCCCCTTACTCATTTATCCAAATCTAATACCAAACCTATGCCCCTGCCCCCCGCCCCCCATTTCTCCAGAATACCAGGTAGATTGTGTATGTGAATGTGTCTGTGAGTTGGCTCCAGTTCTTAGTGCCTCAGCGAAGGGGTGATGTCCACAGTGTCCTGTCCTCAACAGCCCCGCTCTGCTTCTGTAGACTCATGCCCATGATGAGTTTATTTTCCTGACTTGATACCTCATATTTTCTTCCCTTTTTAATTGAAAAACCTACGTTGACACATGATAGTCAACATCCATAGTCTAATACTATTTGCCATCTGCTTATCTTCTGTGATGAAATGTCTGTTAAGACCTGTGGCTCATTTTTTAATCAGTTTTTTAAAAAAAATTTGGATGACAGTCCTTTGTCAGGTGTGTCTTTTGCAAATATTTTCTCTCAGTCTATGGCCTGTCTTCTCATTTTCCTGACATTGTCCATCACAGAGCGGAAGTTTTTGATTTTAATGAAATCAAGTTTATTAATTATTTTTTTCATGACTTGTACCTTGAGTATTGTAACTAAAAAGTCACCGCCATACCCAAGATCATCTAAGTTTTCTCTTGTTATTTTCTAAGCATTTTATAGTTTTTCATTTTACATTTAAGTCTGTGATCCGCTTTGAGTTAGATTCTGTGATGGGTATGAGGTCTGCGTCTAGATTGCGTTTTCCCATGTCCAGTTGTTCTAGCCCCGTTTGTTGAAGAGACTGTCTTTGCTCCATTGCATGGCCTTTGCTCCTTTATTAAAGATTAGGTGACTGTATTTATGTGGGTCTATCTCTGAGCCCTCTATTCAGTTTCTGGTTTTTCACCAATATCATTGACCTCATTCCTGCAGTGCTATAGTAACTGTTGAAGCCAAGTAATGTCAGTCCTGCAGCTTTGTTCTTCTCCTTCAACGTGGTGTTGGCTATTTTGGGCCATTTCTCTGCCATATTAGCCTGAAAATCAGTTTGTTGATATTCACAAAATAATTTCTGGGGATTTTGACTAGGATTGCATTTTATCTACAGATCAAGTTGGTAAGAACTGGCATCTTAACAACACTGAATCTTCCTGCCTAGGAACACGAAATATTTCTCCATTTATTTAGTAGTTCTTTGATATTCTTCATTAGTTTTGTAGTTTCCCTAATATAGATCTTGCACATATTTTGTTAAACTTACAGCTAAGTATTTAATTTTGGGGGTACTAATGTAAATGATATTGTGTTTATAATTTCAAATTTTACTTGTTTATTGCTAGTATATGAAAAAGTGATAGACTTTTATATATTAATCTTGCAAATTTACCATAATTGTTTTTAGTTCCGGCTTTGTTTTTTGTTGGTTCCTTTAGGTGTTCTGCACAGATGACCATCTCATCTGTTAACAAGAACAGTTTTGTTACTTCATACCCTACATGTACACCTTTATTTCCCTGTCTTACCTTATTACGTTAGCAAAGACTAGGAACTGGTGAGAGGGGACATCCTCGTCTTGTACCTGATCTCAGTGCAAAAGCTTAGCAGGAAATTTTCTTACCATCAAGAACAATGTTTGCTGCATGGTTTTTTGATATTTTTAAAAATCAAGTTTAAGAAAGTTCCCATCTATTTTTAACTTACTGAGGGTTTTTATCCTGAATGAGGATTTTATCAAATACTTTTCCTGAAAATACTGATATGATCTTATGACTTTTTTTTAAGTCTGAGATAAATCCCACTTGATCATGGTGTATGATCTGTTTGATGTATTGTTGAATTTGGTTTGCTAATTTCTTGTTGAGGGTTTTTAAAATCTCTGTTCATGAGCGATATTGGTGTGCAGTTTTCTTTTCTCGTAAGGTCCTTTTCTGGCTTTGGTGTTAGCGTAATACTGGCCTCATGGAATGAATTAGGAAGTATTCCCTCTGCTTCTATCCTTTGAAAGAGACTATAGAAAATTGGTGCCTCATATTTTTAACACGCGTTTTTATTGTTTCTTGTTTTTGATTTCCAAGGTCTCGAAGAGATACAGAATTCCTGCTAGTTAGTTAATGAATATTGATAAATGAAGGTGTGCTGTATGACTATCTTTCCCAGATAATTTGTATATATTACCAAAAGTCTTTTGTATATAATACTACATGTAAACAGAGAATTTATTTCCAGGTTTAGGCTGGAAAGGAATCAGGGAGAGAGGAGGCAGAATGATAGCAGCCAGCAGAAGAAACTTTTGGTGCGGGACATTTTTTTGTGATGTTATTCACATCCTATCCCAGCATGCCACTCTGGTTCTGCTAGCGTGAAGGTGCTTCCTTTGCACCTCTGAAGCTGCTTGCATCTGTTTTGCCTGAATACACTTTTTAATCTGTGTTTTAAAGATATTTGCTTATGCTTCTTTCTTCCTTTACAAACTTCATTTAAAAAATTGATAGTGTCTTCTTTCACTGTCTTAGCCTGAAATCAACCCTATCAGGGGAGAGTGAAACACTGTCAACCCAAAATCCATCATTTCCATTTATAGCAACAGAGCCAAGTTTTGCAGGGATGAATTCCTTTGTCTAAGTAAATAGAGTACTTTTTGAAGATTATTAATATCGTACCACAAAAATGCAAAAAACAAAACTGATAATCTAAAAGAATGACTGCCTTTAACAAATATTTACATTTCATATTTGAAAGGGAATGAGACCTACATGGAATAGTCTGTACTTTCTGTATCATTTATTACCTGTTGTCTTTTATCAGCAGGATTTGGTACTTTAGATTCCTTAAATATATTCATTGTTAGGAATATCCTGAGTGCAAACATAAAAATGTGCCTGACTTATATATATTATAAAATACAATGAAAAGTATTATTTTCTAGTCTAATAAATGAAATTACCTAGTAAATTTATGATTTTACAAAGATCTCAACTTGTCTGGAAATTGCCTTTTATAGAAACAAGTTCTATTAACATTGTCAGCTTTCAGAACAAAACATTTTTTTAAAAATTAGATACTTTGTATTTTCAATGCCTTGTAAAATATATTAGTGACTGCAAGGAACAGGGCTTGTTTCCTTTCTTTGGTGTAGTCTATTATTTCTTGGCAGGACAAGTTACAAAACCATTTGGAAAATTTAGATTTTTCAAACTTGATTTCTGAAGATGCTAGTTGGTCAAAATAAAGAATTTCCCTCATCAGTTTATCCAAACAACAGCTTCAGTTCTATTTCATACAATATTTAGTCTGACATGAAGCCAGTTTTCAATACACATGTGCTGGATTGATGAATGAGTGTGCCTGTGCTTGCCAAACGTTTGCAGGGTGGAGATAATAGGTCAGTGTGGATGCTGTTACTTCATTTGAATGACCTTTCCTGTCAGACCCTGTGGCCCAATTATTTCTTAGTCTTACGAGAGGTATTGAAGAATGATATTTTAAAAGTCTCTGGAGTAGAGCCCTTCCAGTGCAAGAACTGGAAGGTTGGCCAACCCCACACTTATATTGCTTCTTGCAGGGCAGCTCTGCTCTGGGACGAGGCCTAGAGATGTAGGTACTCCTATTTTGTTGCTTCAGCAGCCCTTAAAACAGTACTTCTTAAACTTCAGTGTGTATATGAACCATATAGAGATGTTAAAATGCAAATTCTGTTATTTGTTAACCAACTGTAGGCCTAGCGTTCTTTGTTTTGTCAGATACTTTATGTTTTGTCTTAATACAGGTTAAGAACCTACCAAAGCTTGCTATTTTAATTGATTGACTTAAAATATGAATAATCAACAAAGCACAAATAGCTATGTTTATTTTACCCTGATGCATAGCTCAATCCTTGGATTGATTATGAAGCATTAAATTGGCTTTTTTGGATGCTTTGGGAATAAATTGTGAGAATAGTTGGATGCCATTAATTACTGGTGAATGTGGTCTGCACTGTCCTTCTTCAAGGCCTGATTGAAAAGGCTTCTCACTATTTCAAATCCCTCCTCATGACTCATTTATTAAACTAAACTGTATTCTTCCATAGTTCAAGGCTGTGTGTGATGTTTTGGTTATACTATTGCTTCTGTAATAATCCCTTCTTTCATACTCTGATCTGACTACTGAATTCATTGTTACTTCATTTCCTCTGACTTTTAAATTGTTAACATCTGCTAAATTTTATAACTTTCCAAAGAAAAGGAAATTAAACATGAACCATAGTGCACTTGAATAAAATATGTGCAACTGTTGTAGATGGAGTGAATAAACAGATAATGAAAAACCTCTAGATATAGTCTCCTATTAAGAGTTTTTTGTTTACTTGGTTCCATATCTTCTTGTTATACCAAATTAGATTTTTAAACATGGTAGAACTTCTACTATTACAGGCATTTTTACTCACGTGAGTATTTCATAGTAGAAAAGTGACCATTTGCACTGAGTTTAACAGTTGGCCATGGATGACAATGTGACAATTGCCTCTGAACAAACAATCGACTCTAATGCTGGAGATTGATTTGTAAAAGTAAACAAACCTCTAGTTGACCTCTATTGTGCAAACTAAGTTATTACATGTCATGAGGCATCCTTTAGGTCTCTGTTACATTTCTTCCTCTGTGAAATGGACTTGATGAGACTTTATTACCTGAATTTCAAACACTAGAACCTAAATGGGACCATTCTGGAAATATGATAAAATCTGTACAACTTCTTCAAGACAACTGTGCACATACTGATACACTCAAAATTTTAAATGCAATTTTAGGAAATTTGTAGAACTCTAAAGTAAGATTAAGAATACCACTTCTGGCAATACATCTGAAGGAACCCAAAACACTAATTCTAAAGAACATGAGCACCCCTATGATCATTGCAGCATTATTTACAATTGTCAAGATATGGAAGCAGCCCAAGTGTCCATCATTAGATGAGTGGATAAAACAACTCTGGGACATTTGTACAATGGAATTCTACTTGGCCATAAAAGTGAAAAAAATTTTACCCTTTGCAACAGTATGGATGGACCTGGAGAACATTATACTAAGTGAAATAAGCCAGTCAGAGAAAGACAAATACCATATGATTTCACTCATATGTAGAATCTAATGAACAAAGTGAACTAATAAGCAAAACAGAAACAGATTCACAGATGGAGATCAGATGAAAGCTAGTGGGGGGAGTGGTTTTAGGGGTGGAGGGATTGAGCAAAAGGAAAAAGGACTCAAGGACATGGACAATGGTGTGGTGATTGCTGAGGGGTAGGGGGCATAAGGGGACTAAATGGTAATAGAAAAAATATAATAACAATTATATATTTTAAAAAAGAATAAAGAATATCTGAGGTTAGAAAGAGAAAGGGAGATAAAAATAAGTTTGCATTAAAGAGGGGAAGGCATCACGGGTAAGATAAAAAAACAAGAAAAAAAATAATTTTAATTTACAGACTATGTTCTTAAGATTATTAGCTCCTAACTATGCCTGCTCTACGGAAAGACTGTTGCTCTGGGAGTTTTAATAAGTGACTTCCCTCTTAAGATTAGTGGCAAAGATGAAGAAAATGAAGGAAAATTCATAACTTGTACTAAGATAAATGGCGATAAACAAATGCAACAGTCACTCCTTAAAAATTTATCTTAAAGAAATAAAAAGGGGTGGCTGAAAATACATATGTATATGCACGTTCATTTCAATGCTACAATAACAAAAATGCAAGCACCCTGCTTTCAACAGTAGAGCACTGATCGATTAAATATGGAATGCTTTTGTCAATACCACTATGTAATCCTAAAAAATAATGTTGTAGACCAATGCGCATTTATTCAGTGGTATGCTGGTAAATGTTTGACAATGGGCTCTCTCACAAACATTTTGGCTAGAGGTGCTGTTGACTTCTGTGATATAAATACATCACCATGCTTGATTTCAAGCTACCAGTGCGATGCCACTGAATATAGGGCTGGGAAGAGATGTGCACAATTGACTCTTTTAAGATGCAATCCATGCCCAGCACACCCCTGAATCAGAAGTCACTTGCAGCCTCATTTAAATGCAGATTCTGATTCTGGAGCTCTGGGATAAAGCCTGAGAATTTCCATAGCTATTGGAAGAAGCTCTTAGGTCATGCTGCAGCTTCTGGTCTGGGGACAGTTGGAGCATCAGGGTTGTACAATAATATCTGTTGACAAGAGGAAAACATGTTCCCAACGTATTCATATATGAAATTAAAACAGAGGACAAAATTGTACAGATTGTCATACTATCTTTCCTAGATATGTGTAATATAAACATATTGTATATATTATATACTATAATCACATTTGTATATGTAGTATTTACAGGCCCTGTAAGTTGATGCAAGGTTAAATTGTAGGAATGGAAGCAAAATCAAATTTTATTTTTGTTCCCTATGGCTCTTTCAAATTAATTTAGTGGAGAAGTTTTCCCCTCTTCAATGTAAACTTAAACGTAAACTGTCTAAATTGTAAAGCACAGTATTGGTTTAGAAATAAAAGGTGAAGCTTTAATAATCAAAACTCCAAACTTTATTTAAGATGAAATCTTTTTTCTTTCAGCTGGGACAGTTTTCAGGGAGCTTTCTGCATCAGGGAATGGTTGTATGGGCGACTTTTCCTCCTCTCCTTTCTCTTGATCTGAAATTTGCCAGCCCTGACTTCAGGCCCTTGTGTGATAGGTGCGTATGAAGGAAAGAAGAGGAAGGGGGATAAGGAAGTTTTTACTGGAACTCCTGGTGCTGTGAGATATCTTGGGCTCTCTGGGCCTGCAAGTGGCTAATGTGAGACTCCTCTCATGGAGCACTTTGGTGGATCCTTCGGACCCGTGTATCTGGGGCCTTCTTACCTGCCATGCCTCATCATGCAAATGACTATTCTGTGTGGTCTTCTGAGAAGTTTTCTGCCAACACCTAGAATTCTGAATCTGCCCCCAATTTCTGATTGCTGGGGTCCCTTCACCTTTCTAAAGACTCAAGACATTTCCAGTCTCATCACTTTTTCATGTGAGAAATTTTCACTCATCATTAAACCAGAGCAACTCAGAAAGCCAAGTGAGCAGCGGCTCACGGGGCTCCAGCATCAGAGCAGTCTACCCTCGCACCCTCCAGATTCTCCTAGGGCAATATCAGACTCCAGCCCGTGGGGTCACATGTGAAACTCTCTGTGTGGTTCTGTTGAAGTCAGGGGCCTCTCCTTCACTGCTGAGCTTTAGGTGCGGGGCAGGCATTCCTAATTCTTCCCTCTCGGATGTCAGTGGGACACCCAGCATTTTAATAGTTCTCTCTTCAAATCTTCTCTCAAAAGTCTTCTTCCTCCTCTGTTTGGGTTTCATTTTGTGTTCTGATGGGGTTGAGAATTCTAAGAGCCTTGGAAAAATCCTCTCCCCTCCACTTAAAAAAAAGGTAAATTATATGTTTGCATCTGACTCCTCCTTCTGGTATGCAAGACCAATCATGTTTTGTTACTGAGTGTATGTCCAGGAATTTTCTTGATTGAAATTCATCGTTAGCAAACATATCGCAAAAATGGAGGATAAGTCTCAAAAAACTAACATTGACTGTGGTGAGGTAGTGAGGTTATGGATGTTTTTCTTTGAATTTGCATTTATTTTTCCATTTTTTTTGTGAGTAAGTTAAAAATATTATTAACAACAACGTATTTTTACATGTTGGGTTTTTAAATCTGTCAGTGAATCAATGGTTTCTATAACTAGCTTGGTTTTCATTTTTGTTTAATCTCTAAATGCTATCCTCATTTATGCCACAGTTAGGATATTAGATATAAATGTCATGTTTTTAAAGAGCCAGTTTAATATCTGAACGATACAGTGGAAGCTTAGAATTTTATATTATACATGTATAAAAATGGCTTTTCTTGTTGAAGGCAAATATTGCCTGATTTACTGTAAGTTCCAAAAGCTCTCTGTGACCCTTGGTTTGTCTCTGTCTAGTTACCTTTGTCTTTTTGTGTACTACCTTTTTAAATTTATAAAAAAATGTGAAAGAAATAATATTTTCCCCCTAGTTAATAGCAGCACACCAAATTTCCGCATGGTTAGGGGAGATAATGGGAAACAGGGCCAGATGCAGGATACAGCTATGTATAGAATGAATGAATGAATGAATGGATGGATGATGGTATCTTGGCTGACAGGTAAAGCATAGCTTGGCAGTCTGGAAGCAGGTAACACTTGGAAATACAGGCAGTAGACACTTGATGTCAAAACTCCTCAGGTAATATGGGTTTTAAAATCCCTGGGCTAGAGATAAGGGTCAGAACTGTAGTTGGTAGTTGGAATGAATACAGTATTCAGGGCCCTTGTTTTAGAGATGTTGTTCTGGGTATGTCTCAGAGTCAAGAATTCCAATTCACTTCATACATCAACCTTTGAACAAGTGAGTCTTTTCAGTATTTAATACCAGTAAAAACATTAGTATGAAGCAGTTAGGGGGAAAAAAGGAAAATGGAAAACTCTAGTTATTCGACTTCACGTGTATAATTAGGGCTAGACCAGAAGTGAGGGTGATGGAGGCTAAACCCTGAGAATTGAACTGGTGTTCCTTAGATTCTACCTGCTGGAGGTTAGAATTAGTTTTAGAATTTCCTGCTTGGAGTGAGGATGCTGGTGAAAGGTTTGAGCTTGTGGAAAGGTGGATGTGTGAAGATAGATAGTGGGGTTGAAAATTACCTGCATTTGAATAATTTAAAAGACATTAAAATGTGGATTTTCAAAGTCTTTGAACTAAATGTCTGAGTGTATGTCAGACCTCTGCATGGCTGTGAAGTATTTCAAGTGCGATTCTTATGTACTCTGGAGTCGAAAACCCAACAAAGCAGGGAGTGGCAATCACCTCAAGATGAGCTTTGGCTTGAAATACCTTTTGCTTTGAGTGCTGCTGATATTCCCAGCCTTCAATATTCAGCTGAAACATCATCTCTTTTGTAAAGCTTTTCTCAATTTTCCTAGAGGAAATGAATCACACAGCACTTGATGCTTTCATGGCACTTTCCTTAATAGTGTTTTTTCCTTAATAGCGTAATTAAATACTCTTAAACTGCACAGTTTTTTGTATGGATGAGTCTCTCTTGAAGGAAGGCAGTTTGCGTAGTATTCAAGAGTCAGCCTGGATTTAAGACTCACCTCCACTGTTCACCAGCTGTGTGACTTTAGCTAATTTCTTACCTTATTTTAGTGCTTCACTTTTTAAAATCTGTTCATTGGAAGTAATCATGAGAATTAAATGACTTTATGTAAGCAAAACACTTAATGGTGTGTATGCTCAATGCATTTTTGCTACTGTTAATTGCTGGAAGAAGATAACATGTCATATTAGCTTCTGTTGTACCCAGTGCAAAAGCAGACATTCAGAAAATTGTTGAAATTGAATTGAATTCATCTCAGAAGGCAGTTATAAGGTTAGACAGTGCAATGTCCAAGTGGAAAAGGCTTGGGAGCTGGAGTAGTCATCTGAGACAATGAGATGGCAGCTGTCTTTTGAACAAGGCAGAACATCAAAGGAACCCTGAGTTGTTCCTTATCAGACTGGGAAGTAAGCTTTCATATTCAGATGCTGATGTTTGGTTTTTTGTTATAGTCAAACCTTGTCCTATTTCACTCTCTGCCTACTAAATTGCCTCTTACTGCTCAAAGGCTTTACCTTAAATCCCAATAGAAAGTATCTCCACTTCAAAAACTAGTTTGTTTTCTTCCTAAGATACTGTGCTACTTTGCATATCTCATCACACTTGTATTTTTTGTTCTTTGCTCATTTAAAGTCCTAAAAGGGAATAAATGTATCTTTCTTATTTAATTTGTGGCTGAGGTTGGTCAAGGTAGGGAATAGGCCAATAGGTGAAAAAGAGAGGATGGGAAAGAATGAATGAAATAGGGTCAGTATGTTCCAGGTTTAATTTGCAAGGAAAGGAGGCTTTGTTTGGGAATTTAGGGGCCATTGTCACTGGCCATTAGATCCTGGTTGGGAGAAGGTGATTTATTTTTATGTCCCCTGGAAAATGGTGGTATTGGCTTGGGGACTTGTACTGAAATGAGCTTGAGGTTGTGGAGGCCATTAGCAAGACCAATTATATGTAAGTATTATTTGAGTTCTGAAGTGAAGTTGAAATAAAAAATAAATTTCTCATTGGGTTGTTGAAGGATTAAAAGAGAAATTTTAAGTAAAATACTTGGCATAATGTCAGCCATAGAGTAAATAATAAATTATATTCATCATTATTATTTGGTTATGAAATTAATCTTATTTAACTTACCAATAGATGGAGAGCTCCCTGATAGGAAACATGTTCTCCGAGTCACCATAGAGATATTCTGGATTTATTTCTCAGCTTTTCCATTTTTCAGTTGTGTTACTATGGAGAGTTACTTTTCT
>VMDR010029984.1:0-12537 GCA_007922815.1 Macrotus californicus
TGGAGCATTGTATTTATTGGTTCTGATAGTCTCATTTGCTCAGTTTTAAAAATAGCTCCCATTGTTTTGGCTAAATTCTCAATCTTGTCATTTATCTCTTTGGTTGTTGTAAGTACATTTATCTCAAAGTCTGCAGAAGATGATTCCAAGACCTGGTGTCTCTGGGTTTGTTATTATTATCCACTGTTTCTTCCAGTTGTTCTTCATGGCATCTCATCTTGCTGGGTTCTGACTATTTTTTATATGTGATAAACTTTTTATTAAAATGATTTGAGCCCTAAAATGCATATTATCTTTTCCCTGAGACAATTTATGTTTACCTCCTCCAAGATCCTGCCTTTGTAAATTCTGCCCTTTGAATTAGAATGCTGACAGAATGACTCAGTAGATGAAGGATATCTTAGTGAATTACAGCATCAAAACTTTATCTGTGGTCCCAAATAGAAACAGTCACATATCTTTTGAGAAATAAATACAATATAAGTTAAGATTTATTTCTTTGTAATTAAAAAATCATAGAACTTTGAAAATCTATTAATTCTGGAATTAATTTATATGTACATACACGGAAGACACAGAGATGAATAAGTTATAGAGTAATTACTCTAGGGCTTCATCAGGAGGAGAGGCAACAATGAAATAAGTAACTAAAGATAATCTAAGATGGCAAGTATTGTGATAGAAGTAGTATGAGTCACTGAAAGGGTGCTGGGAGCTGCTAGAGAGGGCTGGGGCTGCAAGACTGGGTTGACAGTGAAGGAGTTACCTGCAAAAAGGTGTGGGTAAAGGAAAAACAAATGAAGAGCATGAATGTGAAAGATCCCTAAAAGCAAGGGTGTGTTGTGAGAGACCAGGGCTAAGATCATCCACATCCTCCTATTGGAAGGTGCCACGTGCAGATGTGAAAGCTGGTTGGTGAAGAAGGCTGCTGGGAAAGAAAGTCAATTCACTTGGAATACGGTGCTGGAGGAGAGCTCCGTGGGTACCCTGGACCAGCGGAAGGATGAATGGTGGGCCTTAGGGAAAATTCAGCTTGAAACATTGCTGGAGGCAAAAAAGAGACAACTGAAGTTGTCTTACTTGGGCAGATCATAAGAAGACAGGATTCTTTGGAAAAGACAACAATGCTGGGAAAAATCAAAGGCAGTATAAAAAAGAGGAAGACCAAGTATGAGATGGATGGACTCTGTAGAATAGGCCACTGCGGGACATCACTCATTCCCAGAGTCGCCAGGAGTCAGAGCAGACTCAATAACACATAATAACAAATATTGTATTTGTTGTGTATATGTATAAATATGTGTATATATAGAGAGAGAGAGAGACAGAGAGATAGGGAGACAGGAAGATCATTCAAAAGTGTATTTATACACTATAATATCTTAGAAAATCAGTAGCTACTTTTCTGCTTAATAATGTAAGTCAGGTTATAAGAAATATAAAAACACCATCCATGCAAGTCTTAATCATGGCTCGGCGCTTAATCTATCGAGCGTGCTCTGTTGGTGGGAATTAGTGCTAATATAAACTACTCGTCAGCCACATGGGGGCCTGGGGCTTTAGGTGGCAATCCCATTTTGCTTTCAACAATTTAATTATATTCTTTCCTCTTCTAAGATTATAGAATAATTAAGGTCTAGAATATATCGAATCATTATGTTGAATTCCCAGTGTCTTAGCTGTTTAGATTTTGAGCTGACCCCAGTTTTCCTTTTGTCAAAGTCTATTGACAAAGCAATGTCTATTGCTTCTATAAAATATTTTTTATTTCTCAAAGCTTATGTTTTTACTCACAGAGAAATATATTTGCAAAGGAGACAATGAATCAATGAATACTTTTATATATTAATCTTTGTATTAAATATACAAAAGCTTTTGATGATGAAATATTACATTATACAGAGATTAATATTCAGAAATAAATCTACATTGGGTCCAGAAATTTATGGGGTAAACTGAGTCAATCTCTCTGAGGGTACAGAGACAGTGAAAGAGAATTTTCTTTAAAACCAGAACTTAGGAGTTTATGTGAAGCAAGAAACTAAAATATGTTTAAAATTCTCAACTGGTGAGTGGGTAAAGAATTGGTAGTATATTCAGCGCACAATAAAAAGAAATGAACTCCTCTGTATGAGACACCATGGAAGACTCTATAATGCATTATGTTAAATGGAAGTAGCCAGACATGCATTTAAATGACATTCTGGAAAAAACCCAAAATTGTAAGGGATAGAAAATCACATCAATGTTCCCAGGAGCCAGGGATGGGTGGATAGTTTTGCCCACTTGGTATCCATCTAGAAATTAGAAATAATTCACAAGTTATTCTTAGCACAAGCAGCAGAATTTAAGGCACCCTTCTAGGGCAGGAGCCATAAGTAACCAGAGGAAGGCATTTCTGTCAATTTTGCAGAGAGTCTGTTACTGAAGGCATAATCTGAGAATTTTCTTTAAATGAAACAACAGGGACATTCTAACGTAGACTATACCGAAAACAAACAAACAAACAAATAAACATCAGCGTTCCTAGAGTAAGGACCCAGCAGAACCTGCACAAATGAAGACTCAAAACAAAACAGAACACCCGCTATTTCGAGTCCAGGTTTTAACCATTCCCATAGTGAGGAGAGGAGAAACACCACAGTAGAACCTCATTGCAATGCAGTGATAGTTTGTCACTTATAACTGAAGTTAGCCCCACGGTTCTCCTGACAGGGTGCTGTTCTCAGCTAAAGTTTTCCAACTTACTCCTTAAGGTGGAGCTTTCCAGAATAACATGGACTAAGTGGGCTTCCTGTAACGAATTCCTCAGTAATCGGTAGGTAGGAAAGAACGCTCCCTCCTGGAGGCAGGGTTTCCCTGGGGGCCCAGGTCACACTCTGAGCCCGGCAGGAGAGAGAAACTCATTTGGAGCCTGCTACGTGAGGTTGGAGGAAATCTAAATGAGTCCATTTGAATAGAGCTGGGACTTGGCTGCCGAAGTAATGCTGTGAAAACATTCCTTTTCCTTTGATTAGACTTTATATTTCCAATACATTAGTTAATTCCAGCAGAATGGCATTGCTCTCTAGCTCTCTGCTGAATGAACCTGTTCCCGCCCGTGGTCTTAATAGTAATACAGTGAATGCAAACACAGTAGCCTCAGAAACGCTGCGCCCAAGCAGCGTGGGTTCAGAGTGGTAATAGGAAAGCCCATAGGAAGTCAGTGGGGGCCGTTCAATGCCTTCATGGCTAATTCAGACCCTGATTTGACTTGTTTCAAATACAACCCCTTTACAGAGCAATGGAGCGTGAGTCTTTCAAATGGAGCTCCAGAGAGAGCCCTGCATGCATGTCACAGACTGCAAGGTCGGAAGAATCCACTGTATCGGCAAAACCAAACGTCGGCGCTGTGTTTCCCAGGGCTCGGGCCTGCGGTTAACTGTGCGCTTGATGGACAACTCTGCCTCACTGCGCAGGGTGCCGGCGGTGGGGGCAGTGAACCTTTGGCCTGACAGGTTGTCAGCCCGGGCTACTTTGCTTATTTTCACGTGTGTGGCCTGATGGGCAATTTCTCTTTAAAATAGAAAACTCTGCTGTCTTTTAAGTTCAGGGACCACCTTAAATGAGACCAGAAGACCCCAATGGGTCTAACTCCTAGCCGCAGTGACTCTCACTTGCTGTGTGCTCACTGCTTGCTAGGCACTGCGATCGTTTCCTTACGTGTGCATCAGCCCGCTTAATTCTAAAACAGCCCCACGGACCGGGCAAAACTGACCTCCAGTTTCCAGATGCGGAAACTGATGCTCAAGAGGAGTAAAGCATCTCACACAAGGGAATTCCTAATCCAGAATGGTTTGCCTGCGATTTCATAGTCTGGCCTCACCCCACTTCCTTATGTGATCTTGGTGTGCGAAAATATAATGTCATAATGCTGAATTTGGTCAGCTGTAAAGGCTTTTTAAATTCATTCTAGTGCTTTCTCCCTAAGGAATGGGTTAGCTAAATTATATTTATTACAACAAAAATAGCAAATAAACCAGAACTTCACATCTCTCTCCACTGATTTTTATCTCTTTGATTCTGGCCATCATTCCTTGACTTAATGACTGTTACTAAAGTTTGGAAACTTTCTGAAGGAGAATAAAAAAACCTAAAAGGAAGGCCAAACTGTCATTGGGATCCCTATGGACCAATTAATGAAAAGCAATTCACACTAAAGCATGTGTGGGTTCAATAAAAATGTATTGAACTTTAAAGTTAATGGAGCAAAAATTAAGATCAGAGCCTCATTTCTTGATAAGAACAGTTTCCTAAGTCATTTAATTAATGTTTTATCCTAGGGGAAAAATATTAGTCCCAGTATTATCGTAGTAAGACATTTACCAAATTAAACACAGAAGAAAAGGCACTAAGTTCCTAGAAGGCTTTGTGTTAACATTACTTCTTTGGAATTACAGAAAATGTTTATATAGCTATGTTATTTGTAAACATCACAGATATCCCAATGCAAGCTGTTAAAGGAGGGGGACTTTCTTGTTCCCTATAACATGCAACTGAAACTCAATTGAACATTTTGATTTAAATTTTTGTGACATCAAAAACCCCATTTCTTCTCCAGGAGGCTTTCAATCATTTGCCAATTCTCTGATAAGAGCTAGAGAAACAGAGATAGCTAAAACACAATCCCTGTCCTTAATGAGCCCAGAGGGTACTTGGAGAGACAGATTGACCAAGGATTACAATGTAATGTAGGAATTGCACAATAATAGGAAGATATTCATTTAGTGACTGGGTACTGAAATCACAGAAGGGTCATATGTATTAATAAGTTATGTTTGTAATTAAAAAATGATAATAATGCTAACTCCAACTCTCAACAGCTTAACATAACAAAGGTTTATTTCTCACTGAAACTGTGTCTGATGTCAGTCTGGGCCAATCAGCAGGACAGCTGGGTTCAGAAACGGAGGCTGCTGCAATCTTGTGGCTCACACATCTCAACACTAGACCATGTCAGTGGCCATAGCAGGCAAAGGGTTGGGAAGTGCTTTAACAGGCATGTTCTGGATTGAACTGGACACCCTGCACCCCCCCCCCCCCCCCCCCCCCCCCCGCAATTCATATATTGAGGCTCCACCCCCAGGGTGGCTGCATTTGGAGATAGGGCATTTCCGGAGGTAATCAGGCTACATGAGGTCATAAAGGTGGGCTCTGAGCCACCAGCATTAGTATACTTATGAGAAGAGACACCAGAAAGCTTAGTTCTTCTCCTTCCTTCCCCCCATATGAGGATGCAGTGGAAAGGCGGGTGTCTGCAAGCCAGGAAAAGAGCCCTCACAAGGAGCCTTCACAGCTGGCACCTTGATCTTGGACTTTCAAGCCTGCAGTACTGAGGCAGCACACAATTAATTTTCTGTTGTTGAAGCCAGCCAGTCTGCGGCATTCTGTTAGGGCAGCCCCTCTTGACAAGATGTTTAAATTCTTTGGCACGGAGGGAATGCACGTTACTTCCCTGGGCAGCCCCATGTGCAGAGCAGTGTCTCACGTGGCCCCAGCTATCAGCAAGGGGGCAGTAGGTAGACTATTTGGTAGGCATCACCCCATCTGCCACACTCCTGTCTTCTGGCCCGCCAAGATCCCCTCCCTCCCCTCTTTCTGCACACTGCAATCCTTCCTAAGGGGGATGAGCCCAAAAAGCAATCCACGCAGCCATTGATTGTAGCTCCAAGTCCAGAATCTCGGTGATGTGCAGTAGTGTCTTTATCAGTCCAGATGTGACTTCCCTTGGTTCCAAAGGAATGATCTAAAAGAAAATTTTCTGTCTCTACCTACCCCGACCCCATGGGGAGTGGTTGAAGAGGAACAGAAAGCCTACTAACAAAGCAAACACTCCCCTTCAAGCACAGAAGGAATAGGGGACATGGCAGGCAGGACTGATCCCGGTAATTTTGGAATGTAGTTTGCCAGATAGTCTCAGGGTCTTCACCCTGCTGGTTAACGTTGATCCTGGACCTCTTCTAGCCCTTGGGAAGGAAGTGGCTTGTCCTTTATCCTCCTGGGCTCTGCTCTCTGCCCCCTGGGAAGACTCTCCTTTATTCTTCTCCTCCTTGGCCATACGTGAAGTGGACACTGGGAAAATCTTTCCCTTGGGGCTTAGCACATTTCTCTGCCCTGCAGTTTATGTGAGGGATCTGATTATTATCAAGTCTTAAAAAATCATAAACATTTTAGGGCTTATGTTTTCTTTTGCCCCCTGTGAAAGTTTGTCAAAGTACTATTACATGTTAGTTTATTTAATTCCAGTTGAGCACATGGACCAGGGACCACATGGTCTTCTGGAGTGTTTTTGAATACACAGTCCTGAGATTTGCTGTAGTATTTCTTCTTCCCTAAAACTCTTACTTTTGATTTAAAGTTGCTGTCGTGACCTTACCAAGTCCTATAGGAGCACACTCAGTCCCTTACCATGGGTCATTTTCTTCTAGTTAACAGATCACACCTGGCACCACACCCATCACCTGCTTTTTACCTTGTCACAGTTTAGTCAGCCGGAGGGCACTTAACCTGCTTTCTTTTTCTCGAAGCTGGTTTAACTTGCTCTTGTCACTTAGAGATGTTCCTATCTTTTTCTTCTACTCTTTGGTAACTCAACATATGTTTCTTTTCCAGTTTTGCAAGGTTTTGAATGCTGCTAATTCCTTTACTTTTTGCTTGCATGTGCTCTGCTGTTATTGTTGAAAAACCACTATACTCTTTTCCGCAGGGCTCTACCGCTTTACATTCCCACCACCAATGCACAGGAGTCCAACTTCTCCACCTCCTCGCCAACATTTACTATTTTCTCTTTGTTTTTTTTTTATAGTAGCTCTCCTGATAGGTGTGAGGGGGTATCTCACTGCAGTTTTGATTAGCATTTTCTGAAGGATTAGTGACATTAAGCATCTTTTCATGTAGTTATTGACTGACCATGTGAATCTTTTCTTTGGAGAAATGTCTATTCAAATCCTTTGCTCATTTTTTTAATTGGGCTATTTGTTTTTTGGTTGTTGAGTTTTAGAAGTTCTCTATATATTCTGAATATTAATCCCTTATCGATATACAATTTGTAAATATTTTCTCCCATTCTGTGAATTGCCTTTTTACTCTGCTAATATAGCCGTTTGATGCACAAATTCTTTACATTTTCATTAAGTTCAATTTGTCTACTTTTTCTGTTGTTGCCTGTGCCTTTGTTGTCATATCCAAGAAATAGTTGACCGATCCAAAGTTGTGAAGCTTGTATCCCATGGCTTATAAGAGTTTTATAGTTGTAGATGTTACTTTGAGGTCTTTCATCCGTTTTGAGTTAATTTTTGCATACAGTGATATTTGAGAGGCCGGCTCCCTTCTTTTGTGTGAGAATGTAGTTTTCCTAGTACCATTTTTCTGAATGTGTTTTCCCCATTGAATGGTCTTGGCATCTTTGTCAAAATTCAATTAACTATATGTATAAAACTTTTCTTTTTTAAAGTGTATTTTTAAGTTTAAAGTTTTACATATAGTAACATCCACTTTTTGCCCTATTCAGTTCACTGGGTTATGACAAATGTATAGAATTTCATATCCACTACCATAAAATCAAGATAAAAAAGAGTTCCATTATCCTCCAAATTTCCCTTGTTGTGGTTTTGTAGTCAATTCCTCTCCACACCTCACCCTCAGGCAATTGTTGGTCTACTTTCTCTGCCTATAGTTTTGCTTCTTCCAGAATTTAATGTAATTGGGGTCAGAGAGTCTGTTGTCTTGGACCTGGCATCTTTCACTTAGAACAATGCATTTGTAATATATCCATCTCATTGTGTGTTTTGGTCTTTGCTCCTTTTCCCTGCTGAATAGCACCCTAATTATGGACTTACCATGGCTTGCTTATCCACTCAATGAAGGACATTTGCTTTATCTAGTTTTTGGCTGTGATGATAAAATTACTATAGCCATTTGTGTACAGGCTTTTTTTGTAATGAACATATATTTCTATTTTTTTGACAAAATACCTAGAAGCAGGATTGCTGGGTTTTATATTAAGTGTATGTTTACATTTATTTAAAAAATGCTAAAATTAGATTCCAAAATGGCTATCCCACCAAAATTATATGAGAGTTCCATCTGTTGTACATCCTTGTCAGTACTTGGTATTGTCAAATTTTTCTTTTTAATTTTAGCCATTCTAATAGGTATATAGTTGCATCTCATTGTGGTTTTAATTTACATTTCCCTAATGACTGATGAGTTTTGACATCTTTTAGTGTGATTATTTGTCAATCATGTATCATTTTGATAAAGTACTCAAATCTCTTGCCTATCTTTAAAACTGGATTGTATTTTTTTTATTGTTGCGTGTTGAAGTTCTTTATATATTTGGGATGTAAGTGCTTAGTCAAATATGCGACTTCCAAATAATTTCTCCAGATTTGTGTCTTGTCTCTTTGTTCTCTTAAAAATGCCTTTGGCAGAGAGAAGTTTCCAATTTTGATCCAGTCCAGTTTATCTTTTTTAAATTATGCTTTGATATCACATTTAAGAACTTTATCCCTTACCTTTCATTTTAACTAACTGGCCGTGCATTAGAGAGGAAAGAATTTCTCTCTGTCTTTGTGAACAAAAAAGGGGTTAGGGATCAACGAAGCCAGCCTATAATGACATAGAATCCTTGACCACAACACACATGGCTGCTTCCATTACCCATCATCCTGTAGAAGCTGTATGGCGATATTTCAGCATGGGATGTTCCCTTTCCCAACTGGTAAAAGTCTGTAACCAGATGTTTTCCAGCCTTCTAAGACGAGATGGTATCATCAAAGTTAGTAAGACATGTATTTTAAGCACCAGTTTTGTTATACTAAACTTGGTGCTAGATAGGGGAGCTAGCTATCGAACAATAATTTTATAAAAAGGATTTGGGGCTGACTGGCATTCTGTTGCACAGGCATTTGAACTCATCCCGATTTTTGCTCACATTATTTAAGAGATGACATGAACTGAAAATGCCACTTCAGCAGTTAAAAAATCATTCTGTCTTTCACTGGTTAAAATGGCACATAATCATGAATCCTAGACTCCCTCTGCAGGTATGTATATCTGTTTTGATTTTTTTTTAGAAAATAAGATTGCATGGCAAATTGGTTGTTTTATGCTCTTAAAATGCAAATGTACCATTGTTCCAGTAAAAGAGCAGTTGCTCTACGCTGATGTGGGGCTGAGAATTCATCTCCCCAATGCCACCTCCCTTGGAGGGAGACCCCCCCACTGTGAGATTCCTGGTCCTTATTCTCCTTGGTCCTCGCACTCAGCAGGGATTCCCTGAGCCTTACAGTGATGTGTGATTACAGTTATGAGAAGGTGTGAGGTGTATTCACCCAGAAAGAATAATCTAGATCTGGACTTACTGTTCATATTTATATTTTAGTGTTATAGTAGAATTTAACAATGCAATTGAATAAAGCCTATCAGTGAAATAACGTATTTTGATATGTTCAGTTTTATTACTTTCTAGTACATGCAGTAAATATAAAGAAGTGGCTAAAAATTGCTACCTAATGATATACCTGTGCAAAGAGCTTTTATGTCTATGAAACAAGCATGGGTGGACCCTTCTGTCCTCGGCTCCCTTTAACCAGAGTGAGGTGGTCTGGAATTTATAAAATAGATGCACAAAAAATGGTCACTTATCCCAGTTATTAATGGGCAAAGAACACCCAAAAGTCAGTGAAGGAAAAATTACAAGTGAACAGTGCACACAAGGACAAGCCTCCAGTCATAAAGAGAAAGAAACAAACAAAAGAAAAAAATAACAACACATCAAAGTCCTCTATCAAAATAGAAATGTCTTAAATTATCAGTTTAATGTCTGTGGCCATGGGGTCAGGAAGAGCACTCTCTAGACGTTAGAGGATGTGTGGATGGATAGCCATTTCCTGGAAAACAATTTATTCTTTTGTGAAGAACCTTGAAAATGGTCACATCCTTTGACCCAATGATTCTTCATTAAAAAGGCTGTGCCAAGAAAATGATCAGAGCGTTGCCCATCTTTTCACAGATGGTCGGTGTGGCTTCATTTATTAATAGTGAAATCTGGAGGCATCTTAATGTTCAGTTGATGATGGCGCAGCCATGTGTTCAGATGCCACGCAGCTATGAGCAACTTGATGTTAGAGGGCTCAGAGGTTACTTCTCAATATAATATTAAGTGAAATTATAGGACACCTCTAATTATATTGATTTTAAAATATATTGGAAAGATTACACCAAAATAGTAAAAGTAGTTAGGTCAAGATGAAGAAATTGAGTGGTTTTAAGCTTTTCTTTACAACCTGTCTCTCAAAAGTCTGTATTAAGTTTTTATTCAGACAATGGAAGGTGTTAAAAACATCTCAGTACTAACATAAATGTAGATTTATGAAGAAAAACTTTAAAGTTGAAAATCTGCCCTGATTATGAAAACAGATTTCAGACCTTACCATACCTAGGAAAAAGGCCTGGTTATACCCCACTGCTTCAAGACCCCCATCCACAGAATGCTCATGGCTCTGTCTTCTCCCCGGGGAAGCGTTTTATTATGAAAGTAACAAATGATCGTTCTCAAACATCCAAATAGAATGAAAAATACAGGAATAGTAAAGCCTCTCTGTCTTTCTTTACCCACATTTTTTTTTTTAGCTTTCAAACATTGGGATATCATTTGCATATAATGGTACCAATATTTAGAAAATGGTTCCATGTTATTTTTTTTTTTTGACACATATCAGGACACAGGGCATTTTCCATCACCTCCCAAATTTCACGTGTGACCTTTTGCAGTCTGTCCCCACCCAACCCCCCAATGCAGGCAACCACAGGTCTGCTTTTTGTCATTACATTAGCTGTGCTCTAGTATAATTTTCTGAAAATGGAATCATGCATACTGCTTAGAATAATGTGTTTGAGATTCATCCATGTTGTGTGCCATTGGTAGGTACCATATTCCGTGGTATAACTATACCCTACCTAGTCTATCGACTCATGTATCGATGGCCATTTAGATTGTTTCCAGTTTTTGACTGTTACAAGCTAAGCTGTTTTGACCCTCCAGGCACAAATATATTTTTCTATGTTGTTTTTGGATGGTTGGTGGGTAAATATCTAGGAGTAACAGTGCTTTGTCCTATGGTACATGTAAAAAAATGCCAAACTATTAATTGAGGTGATGCTCCATTTTCATTCACATCAGCAATGAGAGAGGGTCAGGACTGTTTCATTTTTCAGCTGTTTTGTTGCTGTTGTGGTTGTTTTGTAGGGGAGAGGATGTCCTGGTGTCTGTTTGTGGCTTTAATCTATAGTTCCTTGTGACTAATGAAGATGCACATCTTTTCTTGGGCATATTGTGTATCAGTATATCTTCTTTTGTAACCTGTCCAAATTGTTTTATTTATTTTATTACTAGGTTGTCTTTTTTGTGTGTTGTAAGAGTTCTTTAAGGATTATGAATATTAGTTCTTCATTAGATACATGTTTTGTGAGTTTTTCCCCTTTTTATGCGTGTGCCTTTGTATTTTCTTTAGGATGCTTTTTGAAGAGCAGAAATTATTTACTTTGAGGAAGACCACCTTCTCAATATTTTTTTCTATAGATCGTGTTTTTGGTACAGCACTGGAGAAATCATGGCTTGTTTCAAGGTTACAAATATTTTTGTTTGTTTTCTTCTATAAGTTTTATAATTTTAGCTTATGTATTGAGATCTATACCCATTTGGAATTATTTTGCAGGGTATGATGAAGTGTATCGGTCAGCTTTAGTTGCCATACCAAAATACCATACACAAAATGGCTTAAAGAACTGAAATTTATTTGTTCACAATTCTGGAGGTTAGAAGTCCAAGATCAAGGTGCCAGGTTAGTCGGTTTCTGGTGCAGAGTCTCTTCCTGGTTTGTACAATAGATGGCCACCTTCTCCCTGTGTCCTCGTGTGGTAGGAGAGAGGGAGAACAGCTTTCTGCTGTGTCTTTTCTTATAGGGTCATTAATCCCATCGTGAGGGTCCTACCTTTATGACCTTATTTAAACTGAATTATCTTCCAAAGGCCCCATCATGAAACGCCATCATATCCAGGGCTAGCACTTCAACATATGAATTTTGGAGGCAGACACAGTCAAGTATAGCAGTGGGATAAGAGCTGTAGTCCAGCTTTCTCCCTGTGGGTGTCCAGTCAGTCCAGCACAGTTATTTCTTTTCCATACTGAGTATCCTCAGCACATTTTAAAAATTAAATTGGCTCTATATGCAGGTGCCTGTTTCTGAGCTCCTCATTCTTTCCCATTGATTGTTAGGTCTACCTTGATGTCAATACCATACTGTCTGGATTATTGCAGCTTTATAGCAACTCTTAAAATTGGGTAGTGGAAATCCATCAGATATGTTCTTTTCCAAACTGCTTTGGCAATTCTAGGTCTTTGGCGATTTTGTATACAGTTTAGACTCAACTTGTCCTTTACTTCAGAAATGTCAGCTGGAATTTTTTATTGTGAATATATAGAGTCTATAAATT
>VMDR010029985.1:0-12536 GCA_007922815.1 Macrotus californicus
CCATGGAATTTGCTCCTCCTAAACACTCAGGAGGAACATGCATATTGATATGTCTATTTCCTAACTCAATGTAAAAACAGTGTGACCAAGTTCAGGTAGAAACTCTTCTGCAAATGGAAGTGTAATTCTGTCTTTTTAACTCTATGTGCGCATTTTTCTTAATTCCCAAGCCTTTTAAACATTATTTCATTGCTACAAGGTATAGCTTTGATCTAGGAATTATAACTAATCAGTTTATTATATTTAGGCAGAATTATTTAAAAATTATTTAGTAAAATAAAGGGAAAAAGAAGTATAGGGATACCACTGAGGTTTTATATATATATAGACATATATAGAGACATATATATAAACATATATACACACACACACATTTACTAGGTATTTTAAAAATATCATCTCATTTACTTCTTAGAATAACTCAATTGTGTGTTGCTATTCTCATCTTACCAAAGAGGAAACAGGTTCAAAGTAATTGATGTAAGGTCAGAACAAAAGCCAGATTTGTCTGACTTCAACTAGGCTGCCTCTGCTATACCACACACCTTGCAGTCTAAGTGGTAAGTTTATGGTAGCAAATTCCAGTATTGCCAGATAATTTTCTATCAAAAAATCCAGTATTAAAATGTCCCATTGATTCTTTAAGTACCAAATCCTTTCATTTTTGTCTATTTTCAGCTGCCTATTTCATAAAGATGAAAACACCAAACCAAATACCCAAATTCCTACTTTAAATGGGCAATTCTGTCTTGCTTTCCTTTCCCATAGACCAAATATTGATCCTAATATCTATCAGCTCCTTATACAGCATTTAACCTCATATTTTAAATGTTGCTGTTGAATTTTACCATATTTCCACAACTTGTAATTCAGAGGGTCTTGCCTTCCACTTACTAATTGAATAATACTAATGAACACAATCTATTTAATTCTAATTCACAGTAACTCTTCCCTGATACTGCCTAAGAAGCATGGTTTCAATGGCTTTCCACCCAAAAGACCACCCTCATCGACCTACTAGGATGGTCATTTAGAAATTCAATTCTTCATTCATTTTTCATATAACCCTCATATCCTGAGGAGGAGTTCCATTTTCAGCACTCAGAAGCTAAAGTAACAGTAGAGTTATCTTTCAGATTATTTCTAAACTGCTAACCAGGCTCTTCAGGGCCAAGGAAGAATAAAGAAGCTGCCTTGAAGGGTCAGAGAGGGCACCAAAGGCGTAGTTCCCTTACATCACAAATTTGCTTCACTTCCCCTTTCGCTGCCCAATAGCCAAGGAAATAGGTCTTAATGATGGTGTCATGGTTACCCTCTACCGTAACTTTACTCAGATAAAGAATAAATCAACTTCTTAAACAGAAAAACATGCAACTGAATTTGTTTTCCCAACAGCATATGATTCTGAATCACTTTTCCATCTCTGACACTGAAGTAATCTGGCATTATTGCTTTTTCTTCAAAACTTTGCAATCAAAAGTCATTTAACCACAGAGCGTTTACTACTCAACAACAGCACCAGGCCCACTCCCTAAATAGCTTCAGGGGGATCCTGGGACTTCCCAAGAGGGAGCTGTGGAAGTGGGTTGCCACGATGGTGTAGCAGAAAGATCACTGGCCTCATAGTAAAAAAATCCCTGAATTTGAATCACAGCTCTGCCTACCATTTACCACCTTTCTGAACTTCCATTGCTTCATCTAAAACCTGGACATAATGTAATCTACTTCATTGAACTTTTTCCAAAAATGACATGTGAGAACACAACAGAAGGAATACCAGCAAAGGGAAGGCACTCCATAAGTGTGTTTCAGTCAGACACGGTCTGTTTTCCCTCTCTGGTCATGGGATAAAGAGCCTTGAATAATTTAGAGTAACTCCTTTCTCCTAAAAATTCTCCACTATTCTGGAGCCTGAACCCTTGATTTACAAGTACACACCTGAGAGGCTACAGTAGTTAAATATCAAATGCTTAATTTAAAGAGAACATAATTTTTACCTCTAAGACCATCTCCCATAACAACTCAAAGAAATTCTAAAATTCTATAACTCAAAATTAATTTTTATCAATTATTTCGATGGTACTTATTTATCATATAAATACCCCGATGAAAATAACACTGTAATCTTATCAGTCATTCGGCCCTCAGTAGCCATGACTTTATGAGGTAATATTTTATGAGACCAAATATGTACAAGAAGGAAAAGCCATGCAAGTTAGGTGTCTGCATGGCTCCTACAAGAAGAAAAGCCAGGAGGGAAGGTAACTTGGAGGCTCTGCGGGTCAACTATTGCTCTGTGATTCTTGCACTGCACTAACCTGCGTGGCGGGAGAGAGAACTCCTAATTGGGAACAGGGCCCTGAACATGGAGATAACCTTTCAGGACAGAAGAGCCTTCCTCATCCTACACAGGCTATGGTTTTGCACTAGGGCTGCCAGCTTTAGCAAATAAGAATGCAGAATGCCCAGTGAAACTTGAATTTCATTTAGAAAGTCAATATTTTTTTTCTTTAAATGGGACATAAATATACTTCTTAGTATATTAATTCATCATTTTTCTGAAATTTAAATTTCACTGAGTGAGAAACCCTCCTGCACACCCTTAGGCCCTCCCCTCTGCTAGACTGGCTTCCTTACATGGTCACCGCGGACAGTGTTCCACAGGCCAAAAGCAAGAGCTTCAAGTTCAGCAGTTGCATAACATCATCCCTGCCAAGTGTTTTATTTTTCTTCATAGTACTTAACATTCTAGGATGTGATATGACGATGTGCATTCGTGGACTTAGATTTCTGTCTCTCACTATAATGCAACTTTGTGAGAGCATGGACTTTGTCTTTTTACTTCAGTATCTCCATCATCAACAACAATGTCTGGCACAGAATAAAAGCTCTATGAATAATTACTGAAGGAATATAAGATTGTATCTTCTTCCTCCGCCACCTGGTCCTGCCAATTCAGTATTCTAAGTAGCCAATTACCAAATTTCCATCAACTCTCACAGAAATACTGCAATGGCCTCTAACCCATCTTCCTTGCTCAGGGTTCCTCCTCATCTTCAAGTCTGCTCTCCACATAAATCTGAGGTTTGTCTGTTCATGCCATTTTTCTGCTTCAAAACTGTGGTGGATCCCTCATCACTGACAGTAGAATAAAGCCCAAACCCACACCATGGAATTCAGAGCCTTTATGACATGATCTGAACCTCCCTTCCCTACCCCTGTTCTCATCAACTAACCACACTCAACTCACAGATCTTGCTTCCACTGCACATTGACCTCTCTCCTACTTTCTCTTTACTGAGTGCTCTGGGCTCTTTGATATAGTTTGCCTCTCACCTTTTCTGGCTGACAAACACATGCTCATCTTCATCACCTCTCCAGCAGAAACCTGCCCAACATCCCATTTACTCTGAATTTCCTCAGAATTCTTCACCTGCCTAAATTGTTTTATTGTAACTGTTTCCTTATATGTCTCTCCTTCCCCCTCAACAAACCATTATATTCTTGTATCTTTTTTTTTCTTTTTAAAAATGTCTACACTACATTCTAGGCAAAGCTTGGCACAAAATATATGTTAAGTAAATTTTGGTTGAATGACTATTCCCAAGATAGATTTAGGAAGTATCAGTTCTAGAGTAGCATTAATGACAGTAAAGCTCTCTACACTCCTAGGATAAATTCCAGACCCAAGAGCACGGGGACCGAGGCGTTATGAGCAAAAAGACCTGGAGAGATAACACACCCCGAGGCTTTTGTTACTTGGTTGAAAATTTTATGCTGCTTCTCTTCAGGCAGCCTCATCAGAAGGTCAGTTCACATGCCGACTACTAGAAATACGATTTGTTATAAACCCACACGAATAGGCAATCCCAGGGAAATCCGAGAGGCTGCTGTTCACCCTCACTTCATAGGACACAGCAGGGTAGTGAAACTTCAACCAGCGGTTAACTGATCCAGTATCTGCTCACCCCCACGTTAAGGTGCCTCTAGAACTGTTGGAAACAAGAAACTCCTAAATTAAAAATAAACAACTCTTCCCCAGAAAACTTCCCTCTAGTCAAAGACAATCAAATCTCTGAGGAAGAGGTATGTCTATTTTTGCTCAATAATATACTGAAGCTTTCTTTTTATGCATTGATATTGAGGATGCTTTTAGAAACCTAAGAATTAGTACTGACGCTGTATTCGTTTTCAGCACACAGTAACTTTTCATATAACTCTCATTGTGACAATTTTAGTAGAGTGAGTACCCTGTCAACCTACTCCACAGCACTCTGAGCACAGAGGAAGAGGCTTGCCTATGTTAAGATGCTTCAGCTGGTGGGCCTCACGAAAGGCACTCCTCCTTGGCAATATTCTGTCATATTCCACACCTCAAGACCTTGTGTCAGCAGGAAAGATGAGTACAGACCATTCTACCCTTGAATTTTTTCCCTAGTCAAGGACGATCAGCTCCCAAGGGAGCAGTTTGTATATTTTTGCTCAATGAAATGTTAAAATTTTTTTCTTGTAAGCTAATGTTGAGAACTTTTTTGGAAATGTATCAACTAGTACTGACCTTGTTAAGTACTGAGTTCCTTTTTGGATCTGATTTCCTCTCTGGAGTTATAAAAGAAGAAACATTCTTTCTACATTTCTTTAACAAGCATATCATTAAATGTGGTAAGTTAAATATGATTTGATTTTCAAAATAAAATGTATTTAATCAGCATATCTTTAGTCCTTTATGAATCATAGTCATGAACAGAAAAATGTTCATAATAATTCTGAGTGATGACAATAAGGCCCTTTATGTTCTAAAATTATACTACCTCTTCTCCTCCTGAGTTGACAATTCTAGTGAATAACAATACCATCATTATCTGGAAACACGATGTGGGCACACTGCTCATCTGTCCCCATTATTGCGCTAGCCCTGACGGGGAAAATAGGAGGCTTATGTACAGTCATCACCCCCTTTGAACTTGCGGGGGCTTCCCAACCCATCTCACTACTGTTCCCCACCAAACCCTGATCAGACCAAAGAATCCTCTTCAACCAAATGCTTTCAGTGCCCATAACTTAGTACACAGATCCAGTATGTAAGATGTTTTTTATTGTTGATTTCAGAGAGAGAGGAAGGGAAAGAGACAGAGAAGCATCAATGTAAGACAGAAATGTCAATTAGTTGCCTCCCATACACACCCTGACCAAGGATCGAACCTGTGACCTAGGGATGTGCCCTGGCCAGGAATCGAACTGGCAACCTTTTAGTGTATGAATGATGCTGCTCCATCCAACCTAGCCAGAGAGCTGGGGCCAGCAAGCAAGACTTTTTTAAAAATGTATTTAATGTTTCCATTTCTCTCATATAGAGAAAATTCCCAATCCTAAAATAAGACTAGTTAAACCAAACATGAAGAATAAGATCAGATATATGCAGGAGTCAAAACAAAACAAAACAACCAAAATACAAAAGCAGGAACGCATAAGCCCCTTGGCATTGGTCTTGGCAATGGCAAAGGCAATAAAAGCTAAAGTAAATGGTACTATATCGAACAAAAAGTCTTCTGCACAGCAAAGGAAGCCATCAATGAAATGAAAAGGCAACCTACAGAATGGGAGAAAATATTTGCAAACACCACATGTCTGGTAAGAGGTTAACACACACAGACACACAATTTAAAAATGGGCAAAAGCCCTGGCTGGTTGTGGCTCAGTGGATTCAGTGCTGGCCTGAGAACCAAATGCTTGCTGGTCCGATTCCCAGTCAGGGCACATGCCTGGGTGTGCAGGCCAGGTCCCCAGTTGGGGGTGCTGGAGAGGCAACCACACATTGATGTTTCTCTCCCTCTCTTTCTCACTCCCTCCCCCTCTCTCTAAAAATAAATAAAATCTTTTTTTAAAAAATATAAAAATGGGCAAAGGATCTGAATGGACTTTTTTCTAAAGAAGACAAATGGCCAATAGGAAAGGGTGCTCGACATTACTAATCATCAGGGAAATACAAATTAAAAACACAATGAGATACTATCTCACACCTATCAATTATCAAAAAGACAAGTGATAACAAATGCTCAAAGATGTGGAGAAAAGGAAATGCTTGCACACTGTTGGTAGGGAATGTAAACTGGTACAGCCACTGCGGAAAACAGTATGGAGGTTCCTCAAGAAGTTAAACATGCAACTATTATTGGATCCAGCAATCCCACTTCTGAGTATATATCCAAATAAAATTAAATAATTATCTCAAAGAGACAGCCATATTCCCACAATCATTGCAGTACTGCTCACAATACCCAAGGTATGAAAACAACCTAAGTCTCTGTCAGTAGATGAATGGATAAAAGAAAATGTGAGCAACACACAGAAAGAGACAGAGAGAGACAGAGAGATTATTCAGCCTTAAAAAATAAGGAAATCTTACCACTTGCAACAACATGAACGAAACTGGCAGGCTTTGTGCTAAGTGCAATACACCAAAGAAAGAAAGACAAATACTGCATGGTATCACTTATACGCAGAGTCTTAAAAAAAAAAGAGTCAAACTCATAGACACAGAGAGTAGAATGGCGAGTGCCAGGAGTTGGGACCAGAAGGTGCAGAGAACAAGGACACAAACTTTCAGTTATAAGAGGAATAAGGTCTGAGGAATTAAATTAACGTATAACATGGTGACTATATATCATGTATAACATAATAACTGTGTCATGTAATTGAAACTTGCTAAAGAGTAGAACTTAAGTGTTCTCATAAAAAATAAAGGTAAATAAATAATTAGGTGACAGACTTGTTAACTAACTCATTAGTGGGAATCCTTTCACAATGTACACATATAGCGAATCATTGCATTGTACACTTTAAATATATTACAGTTTTATTTCTCAACCATACCTCAATAAATTGAAATAAAATGCAAAAGCAAAAATAGCAGGGCTTGAATGGAGCCTCATCAAAGGTATTAATAAGCTTGAAGGCAACCTGCCCAAAAGTGATGAGACAGATTAAAAAGAGTAAATTAAACAGAAGCCAGAAATGCAAAACTCAGCAATCATATCACCATGATCTATCAAGCAGAGGCACTGAGTCTAGGAATACTGCTCCCAGAGGTGTGTTCTCTGTGGGAGGCAAGACAGTTCATTAGACTTTACCAAAACGTGGGTGACTCACTCCTCTAAATTACCCACCTTTTGTGACTACGGTGGATTCCCCAAACCCACCCAGGAACTTTCTAATTATGGCTTCTCAGCTCTGATACCAGTAAGAGTATTCCTTGGAAAGCCAACATTAACAATCCCAAAGTTAAAATAGATATGCCCCATGTTAAAAACATAAGATGGCAAAGGGACTAATTTTTTCATAGATGAATGTCAGTACCCAATCTGTTCCATAGTGAATCTTCACCTTATATATAAATAATTGGTAGCTTGGTTTATATATGAATGTCTTTTGAGTTTAGTCATATGGCTGTTCCCCAAACACTTCCAGTCCTCCACCTCCTGAGAAGAGGGCAAGAGTGTACACCCTAGACCCTTGTGCTTGGCTGACACCATATGACAATGATGCATTCGTGAGTGGAAGCAATGTGTCACTTCTGGGCTAAGCATCTAATTGCCAGTAAAAAACCCTCCAGACTCTAGTGTTTCCTTAGTGTTGGTGGCTTGGCAACATTCGAGACGTGAGCTGCCTTGTCATCTTGGGTCTGGGAAGGAGGGCGGTGCAGAACAAGTCCTCAGAAGGCGCTACTGAGAGCCAGATGGAGAAATGGGCCCGGGAGCCCATTCCAGGGGGGACTTAATCAATATTCAATTTGATGTGTTTTTTAACATGAATTACATACTACCATAAATTATTAAGTAGAATATATTGGCTATAGCTTTAATATTTTCATAACATCCAGTATCAGTCACCATTGTGAGCGTCATTGAGTTGTGAAAGCTATTGAAGTGTAAACAGATGTGCTTTTAGTCCTGAGACTGAAACGAAAGTTAACCGGACTTTTGAAAAGCTCTTTCCTTTAATCCCCATGACCACTCTACAAATTAGATTATTTTCATTTTGCACATGCTAGAACGGACACTGAGATGTTAACGGCTTGCCTAGAGTTGTAGAGCTAATCCACAGGTGGTAGAGGGAGAATCTGTATGCAGGACTGTTTTTGTACAAAAAGCCACTCTTTCCACACTACTACCTTCCTGCCATTTGACATTAAGGGATGTTTTTAAATTTACTTTTATCTTCGCCCATATTGAAGTCCTGTGTGTTGCTAACAATGTATTTGTATTTAGTAATACTCCAAGCCTTCCTTTTTAATTTGTTGCTTCTAACAAATAGTAAGCTAGGGAAAGAAGATAAGTTGCCATAAATATGTTAAGAGGAAATATACTCTGGCCTGGTGTACCTGCTCCAGGAGCAAACACATGGACTCTGTGAAGTCTCTTTTTGAAGGCTAAGACCTGTATTTGCAAATTTCATGGTTTTCAGGCAGGTTCTTAAGAGTGGACTTTACCAGTAAAGCAGATTCAGATAACTGAAATATTTCCTTCTATGCTTATATCTTTCTGCATCTGCCTGGAATTTTCATAAATGTCTGTTGCTGTTGTTTATGATAACAGGCTTAAAATATGACAGAATGGGTTTAAAAAGATACTTTTAAAGATATTCTGTGTAATTGTGTTGGGTTTAAATGGGTCAATCAGTGATATAATAGAATTTCTTTTAGCTTATTTGAATTTTTCTCTCATTACATGTTTCTTCAGTTAAATTAAAATTATTTTCTCCCTGGCTGGCATAGCTCAGTGGATTGAGCGTGGGCTGCAAACCAAAGGGTCCCTGGTTTGATTTCCAATCAGGGCAGATGCCTGGGTTGCAGGCCAGGTCCCCAGTGGGGGCCATGTGAGAAGCAACCACACATTGATGTTTCTCTCTCTCTTTCTCCTTCCCTCCCCCTCCCTAAAAATAAATAAATAAATAAAGTCTTTAATAAAAATAAAATAAAATAAAATAAAATTATTTTCTGATTGCTTTTCTACTCCTATTTTTTTTTTACACTGCACAACCCTCTTCAGTGCTCACAGCCCACAGATAAGGAGGCTGGGCAATGGTTCGAGGTTGCAATTTACTCTGGCAATGGGTCCACTATGAGGGGCCCACAGGGAAGGGCCCACCATAATCTACTCCTATTTTATTCAGTAATTTTCATAAAGCCTGTACTGAGTAATCTTCAAGAAATGTTACTGCCTTTTATTGGACATAAAATAAAGAAGTCTAATGAAGCAGGGGACAAACTACCCAAACAACTCAAGGACAATCGTCCTACCGTGTTCTACTACACCCTTCTGTACATATTACTAAAATATAAAATAGTTGGCCAATGCCATAAACTACTGCTTCAGAAGAAAGCTGTTTGTGATTTCCTTTTAGATCTTTTTCTTCCCCTTAGTTCTAAGTAATAATAAATAATTATTAAAATTTTCAAGTGCAGCATTAAAGCAAGCAGAACAAAGCAGGTTATTTTCATCAATTTCAGTTTTCTTCATGCCCTACACCAGGCTCTAAAGATTCTAAAATAAATTAAGAGATGGTTCTTTTCCTCCAGGCAAAAGAAATAAAGACAAGATAGTTTGATGGTTATGATTTATGACTGTGTGGTCAGACATCTGACATGGGATTCTGACTCAGGCAGTTAATGGCAGAGTGAGTTTAGACAAGACACTACGAGTCTCAGATGTCTCATCTGTAAAATGAAAACAACAAAATTAGAACAGTAGCATTGCCTTCCTGATGGGGTTATTGTTACTGCCTGTGTCACCTGAGATAGGTGGAGAGGGGCAGTATGTCTGAGTAAGTCTGTGGGTGCTAGAATCTGATCGCAATAGTCCTCATCCTGTGTTCCCACCAAAAAAAAGCCCTTGAAAAATTATCTTACCTAAAGATCATTCACTTGCAAATTAGAGATAATAATAGTATGTATTCCATAAGTTAGTAGGAAGTAACAAAGAAAATGAATGTGCAACATTCAGCACAGTGCCTGTCTGTATTAGTTTGCTTGGGCTGCCATAATAAAATTCCACACACTAGGTGGCTTAAACAACAGAAATTTATTTTCTCACAGTTTTAGAGGCTAGAAGCCCAAAATCAAGGTGTTAGAAGGACTGGTTCCTTCTGAGGTCTCTCTCCTTGGCTTGTAGATAGCTGCCCTTCTTCCTGCATCTTCATGTGGTCTTCCCTCTGTGCCGGTGTCCTAATCTCTTTTTATACGGGCACTAGACATACTGGATTAGGGCTCATCCCAACTACTTCACTTAATTTTCATTACCTCTTTAAAGATTACATCTCAAATACAGAGACATGCTGAGGTACTGGTGGAATGGCACATACCTATATGGTGAGCAATAACCATCACTGATTTTGTATCTTCATAGTCTATAATCACTCAATATGGCCTCTTATTGGCAATAGTAACAGCAGATTTTGTGTCCTGAGGGGCCACACTGAACAAGACAATATGAGATTAAATTGAGCACAGAGGAAAACGAGGCAACCCAGAGACAAAGTCTACACGAGATACATGATGAGGCTGCTGCCGGCGTAACACGGCATACTGTTTTACAGCAACTTTTTATAAGTGGGAAGACTACAAAGCAATGATTAAAATTGTAGTAAATATGTAGACCGGGAACACTGTCACTCATTACCACTATCAAATATTCTGTACCATGCACAATTGTATTGCTGTGCTTTATACAACTGCCAGCACAACAGTTTGTCTGCACCAGGCTCACACCAGTGCCACCGCAAGCACATGAGCAACGCACCGTGCTACAGCATTATGACAGCTATGACACCACTGCGTGACAGGAACTTTCCACACTATTATAATCTTATGGGACCACCCTCATCTATGTGGTCTGTCACTGACCAAAATGCCATTATGTGGCACATAACTGTCCTCCACTTCATGTTAAGGGAGAGACACCTAGCAAGACAGTGGACTCCGAAGCAAACTGCATTTGCTTTGATATTATCAAAGCAACTTTGAAAGATGTCTAACTTATTACAAGGTTAAATACTGAAAAAATGTGTATTTAGTTTTTTTTTAAAAAAATAAACATCAATTTGTGGTTGCCTTTCGTGCACCCTCTACTGGGGACCTGACCTGGCCCACAACCCAGGCATGTGCCCCGACTGGGAATCCAACCAGCAACTCTTCGATTTGTAGGCAGGTGCTCAGTTCACTGAGCCACACCAGCCAGGGCTATGTTTAGGTTTTTGCACCAATCTTAATAGCTATTCATTTTTAATTCTTATCATTTGGTAAATGCTTTAAGGAAATAATCTCTTTATTATAAGACTATAAGCCGGTAAGAAAATGAAGGGTCAGAGAAATGGTGTAACTAGTCTCAGGAGACAGTCAGTAAATGGCAGAGCGAGGATGGAACCCTGGTCTTTGCAGCTCCCCAGCCTATGCTGTTTCTCCCACGCTCAGCTGACAATGCTAATTTCACCTTCAAATTCCTCCAGACAGACTTTAATAAGGACACAACAGTTTGAGAAATCCATGCTGTGACTGGGGTCTGCTTCAGCACAAAGGTTTGTGCATACATATGACTTTAAATATTACAAGGTACATATTTTTGGACAGATAATTTGTTTTTATTGTGAAAGCAGCATTTCACTGGTTCCATCCAGTACTGTATTTCCTTCTGGTTTACTAATACTAGTTTATGACATGGAAAGATTTTCTCTTTATAAGACATTTCAAAAGAAATGTGAATAGGTACGCTATAAATTTACACCTTCCTTCTTAGTAAGAGTCAGAAGTTTCCTTCAGAGCACTCTCTTTTATCCTCTTTCACTCCCACATTTGTTCTACTTTTCTATTTTGATAGCTCTGCGATTATGCAATTTAAGACATCAGTGGGCTAGAAGAAAAGGGGCCTAATATCACTTTATACGCTGCGACTGTGTGACTTGGCTGCTATCTATTTTGAGTACATACACTTCTGTTCTACATAGCTGGAAGAAATAATGGTTGTTTGCAAGTTTTAGGTAAACTAGAATTTAAATAATAAAAAAATAGAAAAATACTATCTAAAGAAATTCTTAAAGCCTTAGGTAGATCTGATTTTTGAAATCGATTGTATAATATGCTTTCTATAATATTTAGAAACAAGGCAAACACAAAAAATAACTAGGTGAAAGAGGAGTTTGCTAAAACAGTGACACAGTTATAAAATATGAGTAAGTTTACTCAACATGTATTTTGATAAAATCAAGCAGGACTTCTTATCTAGTAACAGCCACTCCTGAGAAGTCTGAAAAACATATTGCAATGTTACTAAGAAATTCCACTTTGAAACTAATCCAGCCACTGGAAATTTTCAGAATATCTCTTTACCTGATACAGCAAAATTCCCAAGTAAACTTTCATTCCTTCTTCAGATATAAATACGAGGTCCTGAAACTTATATTTATGATAGTAAAACAAAAATACAAGAAAGCAGATACACTGACCAAAGAAACAGAATGGAAAACTCAGACTTCCACCCTCCAGG
>VMDR010029986.1:0-12538 GCA_007922815.1 Macrotus californicus
AACTGAAGGACACAGTTCCCACAGACAGGAACGCAGCCTCCACACACCTGGGCCATTGTTACGCTGGAAGCCTCCTGGTTAAAGAAGTACCTGTTCTTCCCTTTAGCTCAGACCTGCCAAGTCAGCCCTCTGATAAACCACCAAAAAGGTGAGAGAGTGAGCATCCAAACCACAGATCTTGTCTCCCTTTAGTGAAGTACAGATGGCAAAAATACAACAAAAAAAAACTCTAACCCAAAGAAAGCTGGTGTGCCTGTAGTAGTAGCTGAGAAAATTAACTTTAAGGCAAAAAGCGTGATCTGAGTGAGTCACTATTGCATTTCATCATTGGACTTCACAATCCTAATCTTTTATATACTAAAGAACAAATCTTCAAAAATGTATAGTACACGTCATCAGAAATTCAAGGAGAAACTGCCAGTGCTACCATCTGAAGGATACTTAACACAGTTATCTCAATTGAGACATTATTCAGACAAAAGGTAATGAAATAGAAATATTTGACCAGTGCAATTAACTCCAATGAACATATTTGACCAGTGCCTGATCCAACAACTGGAAAATGCAATTTTTCCAAGCATACATAAAATATTTACAAAAATTGCCCATGTACTTAATAAGCCTTAAAGCAAGTCTCATTTACTTTGAAAGAATTAATATCAGACCTTATCATCTGATGATAATGTAATAACATTAGAAATGAATCATAAAACAAAATAACTTCAATTAAGTAAAACCTATAAATCTGGAAACAAAAACCTGTAAGTCAAAGAAAAAATATGCTGGAAACTAGAAAACATTTAGAACTTAGCAATGCTGAACATCTACTTACGAAAACTTGCGAGACATGCCTGCAGCAGTAGGTACAGGGAACTAGGCATACCCAGAGATATTGAGGGTTCAGTTCCAGACCACTGCAATAAAGCAAGTATCGCAATAAAGCGAGTAATAATCTTTTTGCTGGTGGAGGGTCTCGCCTTCAGTTTGTGAAAAACGGAACATACATGAAACTCAATAAAGCAAAGTGCAATAAAATATGGTACGCCTATATTCCAGACCCAGAATGTTTTACAGGTGAGTTCTACCAGTCAACAACGAGATAATTTCAATTTTGCACAGAATCCCAGAGAACAGAAGAATCACTCTCTAATTCATTTCATGAGACTAGTATAACCCTAATAATACCAGAATCTGACAAGGACTACATAAGAAAGAAAAATTACAGACCAATGTCACTCATGAATTTTTAGGATGAAAAATCCTAAACAAAACAACAGCAAATCCAATCCAGGAATATACCATAAAAGATAATATATCACAACCAAGTTGTGTTTCTTCCAGGAATGTGAGCATGATTCAACACTAGAAAATATATTCGCTTCGGTTATCTCAATTAAGGCAAAAAACATTTGTTCACATTTCACAACCATTCAATGAAAACTCTTATCAAACTGAGGATAGAAGGCAAAGTCCTAACCTAGTAAGTAGGACTTCAAGTTGTAAAGGACTTCCAGGAAGGCTCCTTAAAGGAAGCCAAGTCCCATGAAGGCACACCCTGTTGCCTGCCCACTTCTCTGCTGTCTGGAAGAGGAAGTAGATGGCTGATTCTCCAGCACCTGTCCTGGTCTATGAGGTGACCTTAAGGATGGAACCAGATACTCTGGCACAAAAGAGGAAGGCAGAAGGAACCAGGGTCCCTGATGTCTGACAGGTACCACCACGCAGTTGCATGCCGAGTTGAACGTCTCCGGACTTCTCTGATATGTGAAACTAAGTCTTTGTGTACTTAAGACACTTGTTCTTACGCAGTCAAACCCCACCTTAACTGAAACACCATTTCGATTCAAAATGGTAGCTAAGAACTGTTTAGAAACAAAACTATAATTATTCACATGTGGATAGAAAATTAACCTTATAGAAAATTACTAGAAATGAGAGGTTAGCAGCATGGCCGGAAAAAATGTCATATACATTTCTATATATTAGCAACGATCAATTAAAAATATTTAATTTTAAAAATACTGCTTATAATAGCAATGAAAACATAGTACCTAGGAATAAACCTAATCTACAAGCCAAAACTTTTATGTAGAAAATTATGAAACTTTTTGGATAGATTTTAAGAGGACCAAAATAACTCAAGAATTGTAAGAGTTGTCAATAGGATGTTACTTCTCCTGAAATCAATCCAAGGGCTCCAACACAATTATGATCAAATCCCAACACAGTTTTCCATGGAGCCTGACAAGCTAAATGTTAGAGGAAGTAGCAAAGAGCCGAGAAGAACTATGACATTCCTGACGAACACAGCAAGGGAAAAGGACTTTCCCTCAGACATGAAAGTGATAAGGACACGGTATCTAAGAGAGTGGGTACTAGAGCAGGGACAGAAAAATAGACCAATGGAACATAACCAAGAGCCCAGGAACACCCCACACATAAATGTAAACTTAAGGTAACATCAAAGGTTGGTGACAAGTGATTATGGTAAAAAATGATGCTGGGACAATTGCAATGAAAACAAAACAAAGAAATTGGCCATCTGACAGCATACATAAAAACTCAATTCTAAGTGACGGAACATTTTGAATATGAAAGACAAAACTTTCAAAACTTTAAAAATATGAAATACTTTAAGGGCTTGTTTTAAGAAATGATTCTTAAATGAGATTTTAAAAAGTGACTTCAACTATACTAAACTTCAGGGAGAAACATTTTAACTGTACTCGAAGTAGGAGTTCTTTTCAAAGAAAGAAAAATAAAGAAGGAAAGAAAGACAGAAAGTATGAAAAAATCGAGGCAGTCCCAAAACTAGGAAATACAACATTACTATGGACACTAATACAAAAAGCTCTCAAAAATCAATAAGAAAAAATCAGCACAAAGAAAAAAGGTAAAAACACAAAGAAAGCAAATTAAGAGCGTAACAGGAAACCCTCTCACGCCCATCAGATTAGGGGAAAAAAAACTTTGAAGACTTGCCTAAAATGTGGATCAACTGGAACTCTCCTATACTCCTGATAAGAAAACTAATCTGTACTACTTGGGGAAAAACTTGGCTTTACTAGTAAAGCTGAAGATGCACACCCTGTGTTCAAAATAAGCACAAGAAACACTCATAGAAGCGCCGTGCACAATTGAAAAGAACTGCAATCAATCTAAGGGTCAGTCAACAGCAAAACAGCAGAATGAAAAGACTGAACTCCACCTGCATGGGTCACCAGGGATTCATCTCAAAAACAAGCAAAAGAAACAAGTCCGAAGATATAGATGGCAGTTCATTTATATAATAGAGGTCAAAATTGACAAAATTAAACAACGTTACATCTGGGAATGCCTATATGTATAAATAAAAACAGAAAAGCTTATTGTTTTCAAGATAGTGTTTCTGGCTGGTAGAGAGAAGTTAATTGAGGAAGTACAAACTACTAATTGGTAAAGTTCCATTTCTTACACTGAAGGGGTTCACTTAATCGCTCTGGAAATAGTGTATACATACTGGCCACATATACTTTTCCTGAACATTATATATTACATAATGAATTTTAAGGGACACACTTGATTCAAAAAGCTGTTTTAAATCATCTTGCTGTTTGTTTCTTTAAGTATACTGTTGGTAAGTAAAAGTGGTCTTTTACCTATAACAAAACAATGATATTAGCATCTGGTACTTTAAGGGTGGCTCTTTAAAGATTGGTATACAGATTACATTCTTCTGTACCCTACCCTATATAATGTACATCGACTTGTTTTCCAAAGCAACGCTAAGATGCAAAAGACATTGTCTTTGGAAGAAGAAATATAAGATAGACTTTACTGACTTGCCCCAGTACAACTACAACTTTTTAACACAACAAAGTACATGCACCCTGCATGTGTTAACAAAATTCATTAAACTTGTTTTAGTGACAGCAATATTAAAAGACAATTATATTCAGTGCTAACTAAACACTGGGAGAGGCTATCACTTAATTATGGTACATTAGATTTCCAATTTAAATTGCCGTGTGAAGTCTCAGAAGGATCTTATTTGCTTAAGGCAACTGTGGCACTAAATTGAAGACTCCAGCTAGGTACCTGAATTTGAAGGATGACAACTAAGGTGTCTTAGGCCAACTCACGGACTCAGTTTCCAAAAATTAATAATATCCAATAAAAAGCGTTTTCCAATTTCTGTAGCACCGCTGGCAGGTATTTTTATGAGCACTCATTCTGGAATATCCCTGGCAAGACAGATACCAACTGCCAAATAAAATCCCTAAAATCAACAGCCACAGGAGTCAGTGAGAGATTTGAGAGTCCCCCTCCCCCCTTGACCCGTCCAAATCTCCTTGAAACAGGTCATCTTCCACACCTCCAGATCTCCCCTTCAGAGTCCTGGGGAGCGGAGAGCCATGGGAAAAAGACGGCTGTGGAATTACAAAAGGGTCTGCGAACCACATGGACAAAAGGTAGTCAGCTGGGACTTTGCAAAACATTATGTACCCTCTTATTTTGCGGATGGGGAAATCATGTATCAGGGAGAAGCGCACCTGCTCTGGATCTAAGTATTTAAATTCTCCTACCCTAGACCAATGGTCCTTCCCCCACCCCCAACCCAGTCCCAGATGCTAGCACGTAAGTGAGAAAACCCCCACCTCTACAGTGGGGCCAGACTGTCGGGACTAGAAAGGGTTATAGAGGTAATCTTGTCGACCCCTCCACTTACGGAGGGGGTGGGGGGTAGAAACTGACAAGGGAAAGTGACGCAGCCCCAAAAGTAAATCGCCAACCCTCTGACATCGAGCTTCAGGGGGCCCGACAAAGGCGGTTAAGATCACTGGCGACCCCACTTCCCATCTCTGCGGGGGCGAGTGTAAAACAAACAAACACAAAAAAACCCTATCCCTAGATTTCATTCAGCAAGAATCACGCACTTCCCACGCAGAACCTGGAAGAGAGGGAGTAGGGAAATGCGAGCAGCCAGTGCACAACACCGACTCCTGCCTCTCTCTTCCGCATCCGTCGGCGAGGAGATGGGCAAGAGTAAGGCTGTGTCGCCTCCCGCGAGAAGAGGTACCTGAGGCTCGCACCGCAGTCCCCTGCCGCACCAGCACCGGAGCCCGATACCCTGCTTCCGGGGTCAACTACCGGCGGGGAGGCTTGAGATCTAGGGAGCAAGCCTCAGGCCCCGCCCCACCCAAGCACCGCCTCCACTGCCGTCTTCTTGGTGGACAGGGGCAACTTCCGGGACGCGGCGCGTCACTAAGCAGCAGATCCCCACTTCCGGACGCATCCCGCCTTTCGCTTTCACCTTGCCCGACAGCACGAGTCCGATCGAGATTTCCGCGCGTTTGATTGGTGGAACGAGAGAGCTGCTCTCCGCCGATTGGTGCCAGGGAAATCTGCCCCATAGACGCCCGCGGGTTGTTGCTTCATCCCACCGCTTGCTTCCCGCCACGCGCCAGTCTCGCTCCGCAAGGATGATGGAGGTGATGGAGTTGCCCAAGTCGCGCATCAACGCCAGCATGCTAGCTCAGTTCATCGACCGGCCAGTTTGCTTCGTAGGGAAGCTGGAAAAGGTGTGCTCACTCGCCGCCCTGAGCCCCGGGTCTGTGGTCTTGAGTGGGGGCGGGGAGGGTGGCGGTAGGGGAAGGGAGCACTTCACCGCCTGGGGCGGCCCAGGGTGGCTAACGGAGAGTGAAGGAAGACAGAAAGCCATAGCATCACTGCACCCCCGATTGCTTTACTTTTGCACACTTTTTAGCTCTTGTGGCTCCATTTTGGCGCCTCTTGTATTACGCGGAATAGCAACGTTTGCGAATGCGCTGCGTTCAAAGTTCGAACGCCTTCTACCCCCGTTCTGTGTTTACGGAAGAGAAACTATAGACAGGACTCCCACATCAACTTTCTTGATATTTTAGTTTTAGCCAGACTTGGCACTGCAACTTTATTGTTCTCTTCTGCATTTCTCCTCCCGAAACCTCCTTTGTCCTTGAAATCACTTCTCCCTTACAGCACTCCTCTTCCAGGTCCCATAGCAGTCTGTTGTGTTATCCCAGCGTTAAGAATACAGCCCCTCATCATTCTGGTGAAAAACAGGCCCAAAGTCTCAGAATCAGTGAACCAAGAAAGCTGAAAGAAAGAAAACTAAAATTATATAAAGGGTTATTTAGCATTTTCAGCCACACAACCTCCTTTGGAAATAGGTGTTACTCTAGGGAAATTGGGTAGGAATCGTGTACAGTTAAAATGCTCAAGACCACATCAAGTAGCAAAGCTGGCACTCAAACCAGATCCGACTCAGGCTTTGCAGCTGTCTCACAACTGGAACCCAGATCTTTTGACACTTCTTGCTTTATCTTGCCTGATTTTGAAAAAACAGCCTCAGTGGGGCATGTACTGTTTAAGTCATGGGTCCCATAGATCTCACTTTTAGATAGTATAGACCCCCCTTTAATTAGTTCTTAGCATAAGGTTGTGTGATACAGCAAATAAAAATACAGGACATATTTGTACTGAAAAAAGTGTTTATCTGAAATTGAAATATAACTGGGTGTCATTTGACTGGATGTGGTAACACAAGATTATAATTTGAACCAAATAAACTGTTCAAAAACAATTGCTTTGTGTGCATTTATTAAGTTTGGGCCAATCTGCCCATCGTTTATCATACTTAAAATTTTTTATTTTAATTAAGTTTTAAAAGTTTTGTTTATGTGGGATTTTTTTCCATCATGTGTTTCTTTTTCAGATTCATCCCTCTGGAAAAATGTTCATTCTTTCAGATGGAGAAGGAAAAAGTGCAACCATTGAGCTGATGGAGCCTGTATGTTTAAGTATTAATTCTATGCTTATTACGGTTAATTCTACATCTTGTTTTGGTTTGTTGCTGACATTTCTGATTTCCTGGAGTGGATATATAAAGGATCAGCTTATAAAACTTCCCTGGCTGTAAAATTAAATTTTTGTCCTCTTATTCTATTTCCCTTTACGTGTCTAACCAATGATTCTTTGGGCTCCATTATTTTTTATGACGTCTCTTAAATACTGAGCGATACTTCTCACGTCTTATGAAAGACCACAAGCCCTGGCCTAGTAGCTCAGGTGTTTGGAGTGTCCTGATAGGCCAAGGTTGTGGGTATCATCCCTGGTCAGGGCATATGCAAGAACCAACCAATGAATACATAAATAAGTGAAACAATCAATCAGTGTTTCTCTCTTCCCCCCACCCTTAAAATCAATAAATAAATTTTTAAATTGAAAGACCATAAAATCCTGTAAGGTAAATCTTTCATTTAAGTCACTTCTAAAAGAGTTTCACATTTTTGAAATTGTTTTCTATTTTTGTTTACATATATTTTCAGTTGTCAGTTTGTTTTTACATTTTGCTTCCTTTTTTTTTTAAGGTTCTTTTATTAAGATAAATGCCTGTACTGTTTGGTTAATGTATATAGATAACACACTGCAACATATAGTAATAGAAAGTTCATTTCAATGGGTCTTTTTGAATAAATTACTTCTCAGTATCTTTGATTTTGTCTTTAACTTAAAATATTTAACTATGTCTTTGGACCTGGAGCTACTGCTGACGGTAATGAGCACTCGTGACGTGCTGACAATAAGTACTCAAAAACTTTTTTTAACAGGTCACAGTTCAGTTTTTGCATTGGTGAATTTTTAAACTATTTTGTTAACATGACATGGGAGATGAGTGGATTGTACAACAAATTTCCAAGTTAATTATCAGCTGAAAATGTGATGATATAAAGTTAATATTTTGTTCTCTGTGTTAGCTTGATGAAGAAATCTCTGGAGTCATAGAAGTAGTTGGAAGAGTAACAGCCAAGGCAACCGTTATGTGTGCATCTTACGTCCAGTTTAAAGAAGACATCCAGCCTTTTGGTAAATAAAGCATTCTAGTTTCACATATGTAGGAGAAAAACAATTTTATCCTTAATTTGACATGTCTGGGTCTTCACTCTCAGTCCTGCCACATTTTTAATTTCTGTAGAATTTTCTGATCTCAAAGGAAAATTGGAGGACATTTTGCCCTGCTTCTAGTAGCGTGTGTATGTGTAGGAAACTCAGTAAAGATTAATTCATATTTGAGGAAAGAGAATTTTTAAAAATAGGACAAAAATAATATTTTTTGTTTTAATATATGGATTAAAGGCATCAAGTAATGTATAACACCTAAAATACAACAAGGCAAGAATTGTGCCTGTACAGTGGATGATCTCCTATAACTCATACCTTATTTTTTTGAGCCACCATTAGTTAAACAAATGGGATAATCCATATCTCAGTTTTAGAAAATGGATTGAAAATAAGTTGACCTCTGAAAGGGAGATAAAAGAGAAAGAGGTAGAAATCTTTTAGATAATAATTGATCTTACAACTTTTCACTGTAGATTAAATGTTTGCTAAAATGTTTCTTTCAGATCTCGGGCTTTACAATGATGCTGTGAAAATTATCCATGAATTCCCTCAGTTTTTTCCTTTGGGGGCTGTGCACCCTGATTGATCTTGATTGCAAATGAGCTGCACCGAAGACTATTAAAGAAGGCCCCTGTATTTGAGGGAGAGATTCCTGTTATTTTAATATTTATTATGTTCTCTTTAATTTCATTTACCCAACTTTATTAGATATTCCAGTATGCCATTTTTAATGGAGCTGGTGTGTCGACATTTCTCACCTACGTCCTTGTAAAGAATCCCTGCTCTGCTGTATGGTCAGATCAGAGGCAAAAACAAAGTAGTTGTCTGAGTTTAGTTTTTTGTTTTGTTAATAAAAGTTCACATGGTACATACTGTTGTTGGTCATGTTACTATTTTTTTGGTCAGTCAAGCATAAACTTGGAATGTCATAGCTGTAAGTGCAGTCACCATGGCTTGCACGAGTGGAATTTGAATGAATATAGCTGCCCTGCCATGTGTTCCCTGACTTTCTGGCAATAATTTTATTAAAATATAATTCACATATTTCAAGTGTACAATTCAGTGGCTTTTCGTATATTCACAGAATGATGCAACCAACACAGTAATTTTAGAACGTTCTCATCACCCCCAAAAGAAACCTGTACCATTTACCTATTAAGGCCCATTCTGTCTACCAGCACCGCCTACCCCCCACCCCTAAGAAACCACTAATCTTTCTGTCTCTATAGATTTGCCTAATTTTGGACATTTTATGTAAATGGAATCACATGTAGTTTTTTGTAACTGACTTCTTTCACTTAGTACAGTGTTTCCAAGGTTCGTGTATGTTGTAGCATATTTCAGGGCTCCGTCCCTTTTTATGGCCATATAATATTCCATTGTATGAATATACCACATTTTTTAATCCATCAGTTGGTGGATATTCCACCATTTGGCAATAGTGAATTATTATGGACATTCTTGTATAAATCTATACATATGTTTTTATTTTTCTTGGGGATATACCTAGGAGTAAAACTGCAGCATTAAATAGTAAATATGTTTAAATGTTTGAGGAACTCATGAAATGTTTTCCAGCTCTACCAGTTTACATTCCTACAACAGTGAGGATTCTAATTTTTTCACATCCTTACCAACACTTGTTACTGACTTTTTTATTAACAGCCATCCTAGTGGCTTGAAGTGGCATTATTACAGGTTATTTTCCTTTTTATTTATTTTTTGCTTTGCGGGACAACACCCAACCAGCTGCCACATTGGTCAGGGCACTTCCTGAATTTATTTAGTTTGTTTTTAAGAGAGGGAAGAAGGGAGGAAGAGAAACATAGATGTGTGACACACTGATTGATTGCCTCTCTCTGGCCTGCAACCCAGGCATATGCCCTGCCACCCAGGCATATGCCCTGCCTGGGAATGTAACCAGCGACCTTCTGGTTTGTGGGATGACACCCAACCCACTACACTAAACCAGTCACAGTTCATTATAGTTTTGGTTGCCCTATTTCTTTTATAACTACTATAAGTCATCCCTGATGCCCAGAAAAGCCCAAATACCTCCAATCCTTTTCACTACCATTGCCACTACAAGGTCAGGCAATTGTCATCTTTCACTCGAATTATTGTAACACCCCTAATTATATAGCTGGTGCTCCTGTTTCCAGCTTGTCCCTATCATCCAGCCAATTGGATTCCATAGGACACAATGATGATGGTTGGAGTTTAACAAACTAAGACCCAAGGATGAGATCAATTGTTGAGGAGGCAATAAATTTGCTTCAATACAAATTTAAGTAATTGATAGGCCCTTTAGTGGAGATGTGCTGAAGGTACTGGAAATAAAAGACCAGGTAGAGATTTGGGAGACACCCTGCCTGAAATATTTTAAGTAGTTTAAGATCTGCCAATTCTTTATCTGCACTTTCAAAATTTAAAATGGTTTAAAACCAAGAAACTTTTTCCCAAATTTGGGACAAAACTAATTTGGAAAAAAAAAATTCTAAGAATTATAATGAGGCTATTTATAGTGTTTATACCACTTACTGTAAATGCTCACGTTTTACTGCATACATATTAATATGTTTGATTAGAGAGGGCTGCCCCTCTGGGGCAGGGTAGCACAACCTATGGTGGATACACCCAATGACTTTTCTAAAATTCAAAAATTCTGAACTCTGAAGCACATCTGGCCCCGAGAGTTTCAAGTAAAGGATTGTGTTTCTAAATCAAGGGACAGCACAGAGAGTGAGAAATCCACAGAACCAGTGGGAGAACCTGGGGGAACCTACACCCTACGGAACAGCAGTGGGTGAGGGACTGAGTCAGGAGAACCCCAGCAGTGCCTGGCGCCTGGTCAGCACTCAGTAAGTATTACTGACTGAAAGAATATGAAAGGCAGGCAAGCGAGTTTCAAAGAGTAGTCAATGACGTTGAAAGTTCAAAGAACCATTGAAAATAAGGGTTGAGGATAAAACACTGACATTCCTAACATATCACCCTTATTTCTAAAAAGGATCAGACTACAAAAACGAAAAGGGAAATGTATTGAACAAGGGGATGATAACTATAAAAACACTCGATAGGAAATATTTAGGCATTAAATTTAGCTCCATGTGTTTCTGGGAAGGTAGGAGAAAGAAGGAACAATAGGCCATTGAATTATAATAGCCTTAAATTAATTAGGACAAGCTAACTTTTCCTAATGCTAAATTCTAAAAGCAATATTACACAGAATCTAATGTGAGGGACTTAAATGGTCGTGTTCAGCAGTAATTTTAGAGCTGTTCTTCAAGTGGTAATTTTTACTTTAATTTGACAAAGATAACATTAAAGTAACTCTGGAAGCATCTCTTCATGGGGTGAATTAAATGCTTTGAGTGATAAACTGGTATTATTACTCAATTCATCAAATTTCGAGATTGTCTTTTAAGGTGTTAATTTAACATGCATTAAGTCACTCAGAAAACATTTTGTGTGAGGCCCTGCTGATTACCAGAGATAAATTAAACAAAGTTCCTGCTCTGAAAAATCTCACTCTATGGCAATTTAGCATAGTCTCTAAAGATGTCTCAACTCAGATTCAGTTAATATTTAACTGGTCTAAAGTTTTGGTGAAATTCACCATCATTAAAAGCAAACAAATTCTGCAGGTTCTATTTAGAGAAACTCCGATTTGGTTCCCTCCCTTATTTAATTGACATGGAATTTTATCCTAATCTGTTGCTGAAAAAAATAATAATAACTCGGGTACCACAGGTTATATTTCCTAAAAAGGTGATGCTAAATCTAGAATATTAATACAACATATGTTTTAAGTTACTTTCTAATTGTGACGTTGGTTTGAGGCAAGCCACTTAGGTTCTTTATGACCCCATTTGACCTACAGCATAGGGTTTTGAGATGGCTAATTAAGACCAGAGGTGTAGGCTATGAACAATTGATAGTGGAATACATTCATCTTGACTGCAAGGTTGAAATTTGTTGTTAGCATGCTATTGCTTCTTCTTTACATATTACAGAATGTCAAAAGCAGGGCATTCTATTCTGTAGGATTTTCTCATGTTTTTTAGAGATTTGGACTGAAATACAGTGGCTTTCGCATATATTAAAAAAAAGCTTTCGGCACGATTATTTTTGTGGGTAGACGGGTAAAGAAGGACAACATTCTCTGCAGATTCTATATAATGCGGAATTCATGATGAAAAACTGAGAAACTTTCAAAAACAGTTTTCAAAAAACAGTGTTAAAAGTTGGAAGAAAGAAAAATAAATGAAATGCATAACAGTTCTGGGTAATGCCATAGATGATACTGTGGCTTAATTAGTCTCACTTTTTAAACAATTATTTTTCATGGAAGTTTGAAATAGAAGCCAGGAAAGTAAGCCAATTATTTTGGCCATTAAGATTCTCTCACCATAAAATGCTGTGTCAGAGTAAGAAAGTTTCCTTCATAATAGTAGGTTTCAATGAATGGTTTCACTGAAAGGTCTTGGTATCATGACACCCTGCATCTTGAAACATAATGAGCAAGAAGAAATTCTTCTACTAAATTATTACTGATTAAAAAGCTAGATAATTTAATATTGTTTTTACCTTAGATATTCATTTAAGAAATGAATAT
>VMDR010029987.1:0-12545 GCA_007922815.1 Macrotus californicus
AATTTGCTCAGTTAGCATTTATTGAGTAGTAAGTAGCACCAGACACTGGGGTCCCTATTACTTTCTGAGAGAGAGGCCCTTGAGTTATTTGGGGGCTTAACAAGCGATTTAATAAAGGTATAATAGGCCACTGTATCAAAACAGAATTGTGTGAACTCCTTGAGGCAGGGACTGTACTGCATCTGTGTCTCTCCAGTTATATTGAAGGCACTCAATTACATTTTTGTAAAATTGAATCAAGTAGAATCCTAAAGTGTTAGACCTGGAAATGTAATGTCTAAGAGGCTCATAGAGGTGCCCAGAGATTGCCAGAAGGTAAGGTGATGAGGCAGACCTCTGGGAGTTCCTTACTTATATTTCAACTAGAGTAGCCTCCTTTTTATCTATTGGGCTTTTGGATAAGGTTTAATTTTTGTAAAAATGTGTCTATTGCTAAGAAAACATTGGAAAGTCATTGATAATTCAATTGCCTAAGTTACAAATGAGGTAAAATCTTTTTTTCAGCAATCTGCATCAGTTACAATCGATTTAATCTTTCTAAATAACAGATAGAGTTTATATCATGTCCTTTGCTTTTCTTTAATTCTATCTCATCTCTTTTTTTTCTCATGGCTGAATAATATTCTTATATATATATATCAGTATCATATATTATTCTATGTCATCTCCACCTCTATCTCTATTTTTCTCTCTCCATCAGTTGTTTTAAAAAGAATGAGGTGGAGTGGGGGGGAGCAGTGGTACAAGAGCCTAAAAATAATTTTCTCAGGAAATGATGAAGCAATAAAGTACAAAAGCCTTTGAAGATCTCTAGCAAGTTATATCAGTGTCTGTAATGTGAAACTGCTTGAGGTCTCTTCGATGCTGTGTGCCCTCACACTGTGAATGAATTCATTAAAACAATGCAGAATTCATCTGGGGCAGGAAAATAAGGAAACTAATTTTTAAATGGCTAAGGACTGAGGAAAAGATTTGCTCTTAATTTCCCTGGCCTAATGGAGAGCACACATATGCCATCAGCTCATCTCTATCATTAAAAATAAGTTAGAACTGAGAACATGCACAATCACATCAAGGCTTGTCAATTAAAAATAAACCCAGGAAAGATGTTTTGGAGATTATCAAGACTGAGTAATCTGTTTTGAGATTGCTGTTCCCGTCAAAAATTGGAGGAGATTGAGAGAAAAACATTGGTGAATGTTGAGATCTTTGTTATAAAGCAAAGCAGAACTGCCTCCTTGAGGTAATTTGGCATAATCTTCTGCCTTAAGAGAACACTTCCAGATGATCAATCTGATTATGTGTCATACACTTAAACTTGGGTACTCTAGGGTAAGGCAACAAGACTGGCACAGAAATATGAGGGCTAAATGTCATGAGAGGTGGGTCTCTCCCTTCTGAAACATGGAATTAAGGAAAACACTCCAATAAGCATTTTCCTACAACTGAGATTGTGGATTTTTTTTTTTAAGTTCAGAGGATGGAATGCAACTCTCTGATGAACTTTTGTCTTCAAATTTCAAAACTTTTTTATAAACTTCAAATTTCAAAGGCATGGTTGAAAGTAAATATTATTTATAAGTTCCAGAAACCTGTTAACCCCCTTTTATTAAAAAATCATATTAAATGCAACTGAATATTTTGAGCTCCTGTGTCTGTCAAAAATGTAGGCAAAATAAATTTCTAAGAAGCCAGCAGAGGCTATGTCATTGATGGTTTAGAAACACAACACAAAGGTAATGAAATGAAGGCAGTTGTCATGATAACTTGTGAAAAGACAGGCCGCCACTCTCATTTTAGTATTAAAAAGTCAGGATGATAAAGGAAACACGTTGGTTATCTTATCAGACCAATGGGGTAGTGGCCCAAAACAAATTCTCATTAGTCCTCCATAGACATCAAGAGGATGGCCACAAAAGTGGCAAGGAAGGCATAAACGGTGAGTGCGGGCAAGAACAGCTTATTGCAGAAGCAGAGCTAGACAGTTGTTGAGAGGCGGGGAGGAGAGAGATGGGAAGGGTGAAGAAGGGGTGCCTGGCCAGGGACGGAGAAATTCCAATGTGAAATAAGGGATCAGAATATATGACGCAAAGCGTTTATTTAGGTGGAATTGAGAGACACAACAGGTAATGGAGAAAGGAGATGAGTTGGCATAGACCCTTCCCCTTTATTGCATTCTATCACTGTAGAGAGTAAAATAATAGGAAATAATGTTTTTTTATGATGAAAAAGAAATGACCACTTATGCAAGGTATTTGTTTGCTGTGGGTCTAAAATGTATACTGCACGTCTTGGTAAGAAAGAATAACTTGTCCTTGTCTCTTAAGTCCATTATCTTTCTAATTATATTAACTGTATAAATATCCCCGAAAGGACAATGCACATTTGGTTGTAGAACCATAACCTTTGAGTTTCCTGTTACGATTTGTCTGTTTTATTTTGTATCCTTCTTTATGGTGACCATTTTATAAAAATATATTTTTATACTTTAAAAAGTCTCATAGGCTTATAGCAAAGCTTAAAACAAAATAAAACAAAACAATGTCTACTATTCTCTTTCAAACTCTACTTTCTACAGAGGCAACCACTTTCAACAGAATTTACCCCTCTATTTCCAAATATTGTACCTAGCTATGCACTTCTGTTCAACACAGGTGTGTGCACACACACACACCTGCCTGGAATGGGAACAGACAGTTTTCTCATAGGGACTCTAGACCGGCCCTCAGAGATCTCTCTAGGTGATGTCCTGCTGAGTGACCTGAAAGGACACTTTCCCCATTTCTTCGAGTTCTCATGATATGTGACTCTGGCCCAAATGGATCCAAAAGTCAGTTTGAGAATGTAATGCTCAGAAACCTGAACCCTAGACACAGCCTCTGGCTTTTCTGAGAGAGATTTTAGATACTACTTGCTAATTTGGATGGTGTTATTGTTATTCAGAGTTCATCCTTCTAATTTGAGTCACATCTGTGACTGCTTAGCTGAACTGGGAGCCTCAGCATTAAGCTCTTTCTTCATTTGCTCAGGGGACACATGGTGTGTGTAGGAGCCATCATGCTTTGTTTTTACAAATCAAACTCTTAATTAATTACTGAACATACTGCAATTCGCTAATCAAGCTGTATTTTTTGAGACATTTCTGACTGATAAATATCTAGTCATCTGGCCTTGCAATATATCCTCTTGTCTTTGCTTTAGACAAAAATGGTGGGAGTTACTGGAAATTTTTTTGATTTGTGATTTGTTCTTCATCATGCATGAACTTGGAAGAAGATAGTATCCCATAGAACGTTGTCTGTATTCTTCTGGCCTACATTGAAAGGCAATGTTTTTGTGTAAGAAGTTACTGAATGCAAAATCATAAAAGTCTTGGGTTAAAATTCTGGCTTTTCCATTTCCAACTGATTGAAATTTAAATCTCAGTTTCTTATTTGTAAATTTTTTTTGAAAATTAAATGAGAAAAACCACATAAAGCACCTGCTGCTGTGCTTGGCATGTAGTGAGCAAGGAAGTTTCCGATCATTCATTCATTCACTCCCACGGATGGAGTATGATTTCCTGGGCTCTTCGGCATGGAGCAAACAGTGGTGGGTAAGACAGACATGGCACCACTTCGCATGAAGCTTACACTCTGGGGGGAAGGATTCATAATAAGCCAGAAACAAGTGAAATAGTTGCACATATTTTATAATAGATCTTTATTTTGTTTTTTGATATCTGCATACATATCTCACTTTCCATTAGATAGAAAGCTTTGTGAGAAGGGTACCTTATACCCTCTTCTGGGTCAAGATCACTATTACACATATTAGGCAACATATCTGTTGAGTAAAGAAATGAGCAAATGTAAGAAAATCTCTGACATGTCTATATTTAGAATGGCTTATTGTTTTATAGTAATATTTTAATAACCACATGAGCTACAAAATTAAAATTATTCCTGAGGTTCTTAAAGAGGCAATATAGTGCAAAGGTCAAGAACAATAAATGTTCTACACCTAGACTTTCTGGGTTCAAATTGCAGTGCCAGTTAGGGGCTGTGTGACTGAACCTCTCTGTGCCTCAGTTCCCCCATAGGAAAACAAATGGATAACAAATACCTATATAATATAATTGTCATGCATATTCAAAGGGTTAATTCATGCAGAGCATTTAGAATAACGGTACCTGGACTTTTGCAGGAGTGGTGTGGCTCTGTGAGAGGAGGCAGAGCCGTCTAAGTCCAGAGGTGTGGGGGTGATGAGGGATCCAAATGTTGCTGCTCCTCCTCTGAACAGAAGGCCTGAGAAGGAGGCCAAGAAGAAGCAGTAGAAGAGGAAGCCTGAGGAGCCAGTTGGGTGGGATGAGGGCCTTGGGGGCAGTCCTCTTGGGACTCAACATCTTGTTCCCCAGCTCTATCCCAAGCTCAGGGTCTGAGTTGGCTGGGATAACCTCTGATCAGAGAGATCAGGACACTCATGAAAGTCCCAGGCCCCGAGTTGGGCAGGCTACTACTTCTTCCTTCTGCTTCTGTAATGCTTTAGAGATAAGAGGACTGAAACACCTTGGGAGCAGAGACAGTCTTAGAAGCTTTGTTGAGAAGTTGGGTCAGCTCACAGAATTACGTTTATATACTTAGTCATCCTGTCCAGCCTTCAGTCACTTGCCTTGGAGATTTACACCACATTTTAAAGTCATTATCTAATGCTGACAAACACCGCCCTCTCCCATTATTTGTGTACCACAAACCGCCTGCTAATCAGCCACCTTTGTCTTTGCTTGTACAGATGGAGCTCGGCCAGGCCTCACCTATTTGTTTAGGTCAAAATGCCATGGCCTGTGCAATGTTAGTGGTCTCAGTAGTGCAACAGCCAGATCTGAAAGATGCCTGGCATGAGAGCCAGCAGAAGACCCAGGACAGGGTAATGCCTGCTTCTCCTCCAGCAGACAGAAGGAATTTGAAAGAGGGCATGTTTCTTGGGCCCAAACTTTCTGAGCCTCTGAAATGAGGGGCTTTTCAATCCCTGATCTGCCTCTTTTCACCCCATTTTAGCACATTCAAGCTGCGCCTTTTGGCTTCCACCTAGTCAATTACACGTGTCCCCCCACAAACCCTGCAATGCACCCTGCCAATTCTTTTACTCTCTGACCAGGGAGGAAAAGTTCTGGGGGGAAGTAAAGTGCCCCACACACTAGGTAAAAAAATAAGTAATGACAATGGCACATGGCATGCACTCAATAAATGTTATCTATTTTTCTCTAACTAGAGAGCTATTTATCAAACCAATTTCTGTAAGCACATGAGACTTCTTGGGAATATACTCAGGAATCTTCTATTTTGTATAAGAATTTTAGATTTTTGTATTTTCAATTTGTGAAAAATTTCAAAACATTAAAGTCATTCTATTTTGGAATATCTACCAAGTGATTTCAGTGCCCATATTTGAACTTACACTTAAAGTGGCTTTGAGTGATTGCCTGACATGACAGTGTTTAACTTTTAGTTTCTTAAACTGGGATTCCATATATTCTTGGGTGCTTAAAATTTTTCAAGATTGAAAAATAGTATTTTAAAGCATCAAGCATACATGTGCTATAGACCATAATATAAATGTCCACAATGCAAAAAATCATCTATCATCGAACACATATATATTGTAGCCACCACTCATGCTGTCTCCTAGTTCCTTGGGGTTCTCTGTGTTCAGGGTACATAACAGAAACTTAATTCTTGGCCTTGTTTGTATTTGCATGGTAAGGGGATCTGTGGCTACTTTTGGCCAATGAGTGGTGAGCATAATTGACATGTGCTCCTTCCGCACCAGAGTGTTTAATTGCTTGTGCAAGACTGTCCAGAACCCACTTTTCAAGTTTTAGCTGTTCATTGGCTGCAACTCTGAGCTTCCCTGCCAACTTATGTTGGGCATGTTAGCATGCATGAGAAAGCGTATTTGTTGATTTCAGATATTAAGATTTGTATGTTGTTTCACACCATTGCATCCTGACTAGCATGTACTCTTAATGCATCTATTGTGTGTAGGACATTATGATAGTCGTCAATTTCCTAGTGCAGCCTTTTCCTCTCAGTTTACACCAATTTATCCTGAGGTAATGTAAGCCTTCTATTATCTTAGACTTGCACTCAACTTGTAATTTCATCAGGTTTGTGTTGTTTTCTTTTATCAGTGAGGAAAATAACAGAACAACTACAATCTCTAAGCTTCTCACCAAATGCTAAGTATACAGTAAGGATTTACATTTCATTCCCCCAAGAGAAATGAAGAGCTGACACCAAAAATATATATTAGTTGGCAAGATGGCCTTTCTCAGCCTGATATGCTGCTCCTGGGCTGGATCTGTACAGTTGGCTAGTAGTGGTTCTTATGGGCAGCTTGAGGCAGGTCCAGAGACCAGTGGTTTCTGTTAATGGTGGTTTCTTAATGCTCCATTTTCTGTCATGGTTCTCAGCAAAGGCTTAGAGATCTTTCAGAAGTCACATTTACCTATGTTATTCTTAGTCACAAGACCCACTGAGTCCATTGGAGCTAATTGGATGCTTTTTAAAATAACAGATCTTTTAAAGAATTGCCTATATCATTGCTCTGGCCGCAGGCTTAAGTCTAGTGATCTAGTGGGAAAAGCAAATGGTCTTCTTGCTTTTATTACTATGCAGTCTAATAACATCTCTGCTTTGTCATAAAATTAAACATGGGCCCAATGTCCTACAGACTCTTCCTTATTTCCAAGCTCATTTTCCAAATTCCTCAGAGTTGGTTTTCTAAGAAGTTGGATTTTATATCCCAATATTTTCTTGTGGAAGGACCTGAACTGAAAGAAAGAGCCTTGATCACAAGGAGAAAATTGATTTCCTGGACCACTCCTCCCATATGTTTAGTCCAAAAGTTTTCCTGAGACATAGAAAAAGTTCTAGCTCATATTTAACCATCTAAAGCATAAACTCTGATGTGAGATACTCTTTTAGCAACATTTAGACCTTATGCCACATTGATTAATACATTCAAGAATTTTTTCCTGAAACACCAGTATATGCAAGTAAGACACCATATTGGACAAAAAGTGGGGCATGGAAAGAAATAAGGCTGGGATGTTTTATGAAAATATGATCACGAAGGATTTGTAAGACATGTCAAAAAGTTTGGATTTATCCTAAGGGCAACAGAGAACTATTAAAATGTTTGGTGAGATTGGCATTTTGAATAATCACCCTGGCTATGGCAAGATGGTGGGGTCAATACTGGGAGAAGAGATAAAGGTAAAGAAGTTGTTTCAGACATTCAGATGAAGACGGTGGTGGCTTTGACTTGATGATCAAGGACAAGATTTAGTAGGGAGGTACTAATTTGGGAGTTGGCATAGACCTGGGCACTGAAGGTCTAGGAGTGATTGACAGCACAGGCAATGTATGGGATCAGGACAGAACCAAGGAGAACATCAGTCTTTAAGGGCTTGGCATGAAAAATAACTAGTGAAGGAAACCAAGAAGTATCAGAGAACAGATATGCCAGGAGACTGTGGTATCACAGAGTCTCAGGAAGAGATGTATCAAAACCCAGGGTTGTTAAAAGTTTATATATGTTAGGGACCAGAAACTTTCTAATGAACTTAGTAACTAGAAGGTTTCTGTTGGAGCAAGCAGTGTCAATGAACCATGGTAGAAAAAAATCAATTTTTGAAAGGTTGATGAGTAAATGAAAAGAAGTGAAGAGAAAATAAATATTTATAGCTCTTTCAAGAAACTTGGTTTTTCAAGAAACTTGGTTTTGAAAGAAAGGAAAGAGGAGACTCAAGGAAATTTTCTTTTGTTTTACTGCACAGGTGGAGAAATTTAGACATTAGAGACAACATTTCTTCCATTGTAGCTGGAGGCAAAGAGAAAGAATGGCTGTGGGAACAGCTAAATTTCTAGATTTGGTAACATGCAGTGAAGGAGGGCTCACCTCTTGGCTATTCTCATTTTGGAATTGGAGGTGAGAACATCTATTGAGATTGAGTGGGGAGGTTGAGGCTGGAAGTTTGGGCAGTGAGTGGAGATTCTTTGAAATGATTGTTGTAAAGAATTGAGAGAGATGATGGTGGAAATAGGAAAGACTTCCTGTTCAATGTGAGAATGATTAAACCTTGCTCACAGTGGAGGGTTAAATGATACAAGGAAAGTTATATGTGGTTGGTAAGAAATAACTCAATAAATTGTAGCTATTATTATTATCAACATCATTATTTTTCTTCTTTTTTTTGTACAAACAACACTAATTCTAGCTTCCATTTGTAGTTCTACCTCTTCCTTCAAATTTGATCTGTTTGATTTCTCTTAGTTTGCTCCTTTACTCCACACCCAGGCTCTTGCTTTCATTTCCTCACTTCCATCTCTTTCAACTCTTTCAGCATGGTGATTTTACCAATGCCTTCTTAATACTGTCTCTTCTAAGATGGCCTGGCCCCCAGTATGTTTCCTTCTGACTTTTTCCTTGGAGGGCAGTTCCTTTCTCCTGAGCTCTCCAATGAAAGACAAACAACACTAGATCCAGGAAAATCCATGAGCATTCTGTAGTCTACCATAGCTTATTTGCAAGTGATATCCTAATAATGACTCTGAGTTTCAATAGTATGCTTTTATGAAAATAATCAAATAGATTAGAGGATCAGATTTAACATTTATAATACAATAAAGCTGGAAGTCTTAGAGATGTTTATGGTCTGAGCATGCAAAATGTCGTCATTATTTTGTCTTTCATGTATTTGCAATGGCCAATCGGTATCTTAGGTCAATCTGTTTTTAGAGCTTATGTGTAACAAAACACAACTGGTATTCTCCACAGTTAAGCTCTTATTGCAGAAATTTCTGCCCATTTGTCTAGTGCTTTTATCCCCAACCTGAGCTCTTAGCAGTAGCTCATGACCTTCTCTCCATGTTCCATATCTGGAATTCTGGGGTCTTGCCTCTATATATAGTTTGTAATTTGAGAACATGGAGCAACCATCCTGCCTGTCTCAACTCCTTCTCAATTATTATCGTGGCTAAGCTCTTCCCATTTTCTATCCCCAGGGCCCACTTCTTCATCTATTGCCACAACCAAGTGAAGAATATGAAACTGAACACTTTATAAGTGAGTGAGAATAAAAATACCTACAATAGATGGCTACTGAACACAATGGAGAAACTAACCTTCCCCTTCAAGAAATGATAAGCTCTTCTCATTGACTAGTGGTCGTCCAAAACAATATTTTATGAGGTTGACTGTATATACATCAAACTTTAAACTCTTGCCTTGACTGCAGTTTCAGGGGTGCCCAATATCTATTTCAATTTGATTATTAAGGTCGAGCTGCTTCATTGCTGCTCACTGCCCAGAAAATCATATGAAAGTCTGTTATAACTTTAGAAGTATGCAAGGCATGTGCTTTTGAGGCCTGGCTAAGGACATGTGTAGACACACCAGAACATCATCAGCTTCTTTTCCCAGTGAAGTTTATTTGAAAGAAACTGAGGATGCAGGTACCAAATGGCAGAGTGATTTTTTCCTGACCAACAGAGCTGCTCATTAGCAACTTGAAAGGACGCCTAGATCCAAAATAGTATTAAACAAGTGTTTCTTCAATATGAGATCATTATGTTTCTCTTCTAAATCCAAATACTAATTGCAACCTTGCTGTGAGCATACAATATTAAGGCCATCATAGCCATGGCAACAGAATGCAACATGAAGTGGAATCCTATCATCTGCACAGCGTTGCTAGTGGTTTGGGTGGCAGACGAGCACTTTCTCCCAGGATTTCTGATGTTCAACTCTAAAGAGGGGATTGCATTGCATACCTTTAGGCAATTTTGCCACACAGATTCTGTTATCTTTGAATGTTTTGTATATCTCTGTAATTAATTTCAATACAGGATGGCTTGTGAATCCATAGACAAAAATAAAAGCACAAATTAAAATTTCTACAAGCACTTTACAATGGCCATTTACATTTCAAAACTAAACCCATAATAAAAACTTTTGTGTACTTATAATTGGACTGATTTTTAACACCCCAATGATAAACATCTATGTAAATAGCCTCCCTAAGATTTTACACTTAAGGAAAAAAAAAACACTTTAAATGAGCTGCTTAAAGTCACCTTCTCTGCTTTGCATGATAATTGTAATGAGAAATAATAAACAGCACAGAGCAGGAGTATAGCACTTCTAGGATGATAGGGTGCCATTTGTCTGAAGATAATTAGGCATTTAAAACCTACCAATACCAATTGTAAAACCTACCAATTAAAAAAAAACAATGTGCTTACAGTAAACTCATTGAAATAAATTTCCATTCCCCTTCGCTGTGCTCTCACTACAAAAATGTCCACAGCTTGTGCAGCCCCAAGACTCTGTTTTGTGTGTAGGAACTGAGGTGCAGAGTAAGAGTTCATAACCCAACCTATCTTTCTGGAAAAACAGGAAAAATATTCTGTAGAGACTTGCTGGAAACATAGGCACCATATGCCATTGTTAAAAAGAAAGGAAACAGTTGTGTTGGTGGAAAGGTTCGTTACTATTAGGAAGACTGAGGGAAGCACAGAACTCCATACCCATTTCTCCTGAGTGATGCTGGGCAGAGCAAAGGAGACAGCAGGATCTGCCATCAGCATTCGGAGGCAAATGTATTGGGCTTGGCTTTCATACTTAATGAAACAAAATCAGCCTCTCAAAAGTGTACCTAAAAATGAACCATCAAATCCATGTGAAAGCAATACAGAGGTCATGTAGTTTTCCCAAATATGTAACCCATGATATGTCATCTAGACTGCAAGAAAATTTTAACGCTCAAATGATACAAAAATATCTAGCAGATAGGTCACTAGATTTTTACTATTATTAGTGCTGCATTCATTCATTTACTCACTCCTTTATTTATCATTTACTCACCTACTTTGTGTTAGGCATTATACTAGATGCTGGCAATTCAAATGTGAATTCAGCTCTCAAAGAAATGAAATGTATATGTTAACAAGTAATCTTGGTAAAATAGGGAAACTTGTGAGTGAGCTGTATACAAAGTGCAATGGAAGCAGAGAGGAGAAGATGACTTAATGTGCTTCTCTGAAGGAAGATTTCGTAATAATGAGCAACATTTGAACTAAGTGTTGAAAGATAAAGCAGGTGTTTTTTGGAGAATGAAGAAAATAAAATAGATAGAGAATTCTGGGTGGGGTTTTAGAAACTGGAGACACTGCGCATTGGATTTTGGTTCTGGCATGTAGTTATGTCTGGAACGTGGAGTGTTCATCTGAAGGGTGTTCGGTGTTTTCCTATTTTCATTTTCATTTTGTCTTATTTCTTCAACCTGGTCTACAAAGCTTTTCATACCAGTATCGGGGGTAAAAGATTTGACTTAATAAATGTAAAACTCAGGAGAATTGTTTCAGGCATGGCTGGATTGAAGTGATTAGAAGAATCTGTCTCTATCTCTTGAATTTGCTTTCCTCAGTGTTGGTTCCATTCTCAAGGTTACATGCCATGTACAGGCTTATCAAACCCACCAGAAATTTGCATTTGTGTAGGGATGGTTTTTCCCAAAGAAAAAACTAGGATATTGTCCCTGAATTTTTCATGAATTTCCCAGAACCATTTATTGAATAATCAAAGTTGTTTTATATGTACAAAAATTGAAATAGGCATTTTGTTCTTGACTATGGAATTTGGTTGAATTCATGAACTAATTATTTGAATTATCATCTATTAGAGGCTTACTGTGTGTCAGGCACTGTTTAATGACTTGTGTATACATACTTGACTCATTATTATTTTTTAAAATCTTTGCAATTTCTTTTATTGTCTGTTGAGTCAATATTTCACCAAATGTGGAACATATACTTCTGAGGATACTGAGGTTATTTTAGAGCCAGAAATGAAAGGTGTTGAATCAAGCAGTGTGAATTTTTTTCCCTTTCTGTTCTCTTTCAATGCTTCTAATTATGTCAGCAGAAAGTCTGTCTAGTACCTGTGACATCCTTCTTAACAAAGAGAGCTTCTGGTGGGCTCGATGCTAGCCAAAGTTTAGTGACAGTTTTATTTAATTCAAAAAGCTTTTAACTAAGCTTTTATATAATTTTTGATGTGATTAGTTTATGAACACTTTTATATAAAAATAATTTATTTTTATTTATATAATTTTATTCTACTTAAGACAAGATGGCTGACTTTATAGTTTTGTTACTGGAATGAAGGTCCTTCTGAAGTAAAGTTATTTAAGTAATACATGCAAACTGTATAAAAAAGATTTGAAATAGTTAATTTTACCAGTAATGTGTGAACAGGGTAGAAATTGTGAGGGCAATATGTAAGCAACTGAAATTCTGACTATTCCATAATAGGGCATGATGCCCCTGCCATTGGACAATTTTCCATATATTGGTATGTGTTCATTTGTCCATATTATCTTTAAGAAATCTCATTGATATCTTTGTACTTAAATTATATCTATAAGTTAATATATAAGTGAAAAGTATTTACTCTTCTTTTCCAGGAACATGGCAAAGTTCTTTATGTAAAAACCGTTTATT
>VMDR010029988.1:0-12542 GCA_007922815.1 Macrotus californicus
AGAAGAAGAGAGAGAACTTAGCTGGCTTTATATTGTAAATTTTAAGGAAGATCTTACACAGAAATTATCATCTAAAATCTCTATGGCTCAGTAGTTCCCAATTCTATTTTCCTGCCTATATGTTTCACCAGAATGACGATCTCTGGATGGAGAAAGTGAATATAATCTGCAATAAAACCACTACCACTAGTACCACCATCACCACCTCCAACAACAAAAATAATAACAGCAACAAAATATAGGTTCACAGAATTCATCTTTGAGCTTCCACAAGCCCATCTCTCATCTATTCAGTCGTGTCTCTAACAAGAATGTATTTATTGCCTAATATATGCCAAGCATTGTACTAAATTCAGGTTAAATCTGCTACAGTTGTTGGACCGACTAAAACGAGGGCCCAAAGCTGGCCTATACTAAACAAGGTTGAAACACTACAACTTTCTTGGAATACTGAGGAAGGTAGCCAAAGTCTTAGGGGGTGACCTAATCATTAATCTCTATGAGAGTCCAGAGGACAGTCCCTTCCCCAGGCACTGAGAAGTACAGTGGGGAAGGAAATGTCAACATTCTTAAAGAGCCCCGTGGTGGTTAGTATCGGCAGGCCAGGAAAACCATGGGAAATAGTGCTGCCAAAATCAATGATCTGAACACAGTGGGGATGAAAAGTGTTGGAGTGGCCATAACCAAGCAAGGGCACTAAACTGGCAGAGAAAACGTGATAAAATGATGGAGTCGGGTATGGTGCCAGTTGGGAGAAAATATCATGCAGGATAGGGTAATGCCCTCCAGGATTCCATATATGCTCTAGTCTAAATCAACAATCAATATATGGTACAGAATTTATGGCTATGGTAGGCAAAAGTTTAAAGATGTTCCCACAAGATTCCCATCTTTTGGTTACCCAAACACTAAACTAGGTTCTACTAAAAAATGGTTTTGCAAATGGAATTAAGGATACTAATCAGCTGTCCTTAAAATACGGAGATTATCCTGGATTATCCAAGCAAAGCCAATGCAATCACATTTAAATTTTAAAAACAGCAGAGGAAGACAGAAAAGGAAAGCATGAAAGATAGGTCAGAAGCAGGGGGTGGTTAGGGAAATTACAAAGGCGGGAAGGATCTGACCAACTGATTCTGAGACTGCGGCCATGTGTAAAGCCCGGAGTGAGGTCCCTAATTGCTAAGAGTGGTCTCAGCTGATAGCCAGCGACTAAATAGAGACCGGTTTTATAATCACAAGGAACTAGATTCCTCTAACAAACTGAATGAGACTGGAGGCAGATTTTCCTTCAGAGTCTCCAGCAAAAACTCTCCTGCCAGTGATTTCAGCAGAACCCATCAGATGTTTTCACACAACTGTGAGGTAATGAATGCTATGCTATTTTAAGCATCTTAGTTTGTGACAGTTTGTCATAGCAGAAACAGAAAACTAGTATAGTGGTCCAAGTATTAAGAGGTGGAAATAAAATAAATGATTTTCCAGAGGAAATAGTAACCGTTCTGTTAAAATGGAAGTTGAAACTTCTATCTGGTCATTTTGGGATCTTCACACCAGTAAATCAACAGACAAAAGAATTGTCACACTGTCCTGGCCGGGATGACCCATCATGATTCTCAAAGGAAAATTAAGTTAACTACTACACAACGCTAGCAAGAAGGAGTGTATCTGGAATGCTGGAGTTTTTCCGATGTATCACTTAAAATTCCCATGTCCTGTGATAAAAGTAAAAAGTTCCAACCACCGGGGGCAAACTGGCTAATGATACAAACCCTAAAGAATTGAAGATTTGGGTCATCCTGATAGATAAGCAACCACAACAAGGTGAGGTGCTGGCTGAGGGCAAAAAGTATAAGTAGTAGAAGTACAAAGTTTTAAGTACCAGCTATGATCATGTTGCAGAATCAAGAACCGTAGTGACTGTGATTCTTTGTTATGATAGAAATATTACAGATATATATATATATATATATATATATATATGTTCTTTTTTCCCTACACATTTTCCTTCCTATTTAACATGAGATGTATTAATAGTGGGGTTAATCCTTTATCTTGGTATTGAAGTAACAGGATGGCACATGAGCAGCGTTAGCTAAACATACAAGACATGTACAAAGTGATATGGATTTTGTGTGCTCTATTTTGGCCAAATTATTGTCATGTTTTTGATTGTATGGGGAATAGTCGTACCATGAGAATCAGAGGCATTATTTGTAATTGACTTTATTGGGGAGTTAAATATACTTTTGTCCAGCTTTATTGAGGTATCATTGACAAATAGAGTTGCATAAATGTAGGTTGTACAAAGTGACATTTTTAATATACATGTGCATTTTGAAATGATTACCACAGTCAAGTTAACACATCCATCACTTTACAGTTACCATGTTGTGTATGTGCATGTGCGGTGAGACCACTTAAGATCTACTCTTTTAGCCAAATTCAAGTATATAATACAGTATTTTAACTATACTTTTAAAAGGTATGCATGGACATCACCCATCAAGCTTACAAGGGACAGACGGTACTGAATTATATTGTTATAAACGTGGTTAAGTTGGGAACTACATTTCTCAGAAACCCCTTCTCTATATAGTTCCATGTTTGAGTTGGACAAAGAGAAAGATATGTGGAATTTGTGTGGGATTTGGAAGGCATAAGTGAACTAGGAGCCATCATCTTGAATGATCACCATGGTCATATATGATGGCAGACAGATGCAGGATTGTCCAGTGCATGCAAGTGTGGGCTTACTCTCCTCTGCTGTGCACCTCGACCATACTCCTGACTGCTGGCCCTAGGCCAACCAACAGACACCTGGCTGTGGGCCACCATGGTAGCTGATACGCAGAAGCCACCGCTTCCCATACACCTCTCCATAGGCTCCCCTTTCGTGGTTCTACATTGAGAGCTGGATTCTCTCGGCTTCTTAGAAGTCCAGGGAAGTTTAGACTTTTCCACCTACTCCAGTGCTTTAGAGGACCAGTTAGTGACTCTAAATTTCCAACTTGACCTTACAGACCTTTAATTCCAAGCTTTTTCCACTTGTAAGGTAGAATTCCTATAATGTATCCTTTGTTCCCAAAGGCTTTGTTTCTCTGACTGAATCCTGACGGATCTAGAATGAATTCCTTTGCAGCTACACAAAATTCGAAAGATGAGAGAGATAAATTTGAAGAGACTTTTCTAAGATGACAAATAGACAATTTCATAATTTTCATGTGTTGTGGCTTCCTTTTTCTGATTTTGTTTTCTGGGTAAATATTTTCAATAATTTTTTTAAGTGCAACTATTTGGCAAAAATCAGTCAATGAAGAAAGCTTACCATTCTAAATGTGTCCCAAACTCAAAGCTTGTGTATTTCCAAAGTAGACATTTGATGCAAGTAGACATTTGAAGCAAGCTCCCTACCAAAAAAAATCCAGAACTGGGAAAAAATACAAAATTGCCTGCTCCACTGTCATATGGGAGAAGCTGAGTATGTACAGAGAACATCCTTCACACCTGCAAATCGGTGTCCCCTGTAAATAACTGCTCTTAAACATAGCTGGAACCTCAGGGTCTCCTTCCTTTAATTTTTCAATCTTTTTACTTGTCCTTGGTCATTCCTTTCATTCCTTTCAATGATGCCCTAATAGTTGACAGCAATATACTCAGTCCTTCTATGCAAATGCACGTGGACCCTCACTCAGCAATTGGCTTCTCATCTTCTCCAGATTATTTCAGTCTTTTAAAGCATACTATTCAATCATCTCAGGAATGATTATTTTGGGCATAGTATAATTCTCAAACTTACATATGAATATACCATTATTTTGCTTATGTTCCTCTATATTTGACTACTTGTGCATCTCTAAGAAATCACCTTACATGCCACCTCCTTCAAAATTCCTACTTTCACTGATGTCCCCAAATTTTGTTGGATGCTTTCATAATCCAACCACCAAGTGAAGTTTCCAAATAAGAGTAGAAAGGAAGGTATACAATAGCAGTACTATTACTAGATTTACTATATTGTGTGCTTTCGTTTCAGCCTTCCCCAAGGGATAGTACGTTCATTGGAATCAGGACCTATCCCTAAGTTACACAGTGCTAGTTCATCTGAGAGGCCGAACCAGTGTTTATTTACTTAACACGTTAGTTTAGGAAACTTTATCCTTAAAAACTACATTTTATAAGTCATTGATGATACTTTCTTTAAACTTTGAATATTCTTTGTAATGTTTACAAGAATAGTTTGCTGTCTGTTTTTTATACTAAGAGATTTAGGCTCAGAGTGTGCAATGTAAGTCTTTTCTCAAGATTCAGTGAATACAATGCAGTGTACAAAATATATAATATTACAGATACATTTTCCTTTGTAATATTATTTGGAAACTTCAGTTGGTAGTTAGATTTTTAACAGATAGTCACTGAAGAGGTTTCACATGCATAGAGAATGCAAATTTTGAATTCCTAGCCTTCAGATATTTATTTGATATATATAGATATATATTACCTCAGTACCTATATTTCTGAACCATTTCAAAGAATAAGATGAGATAGTCTCAAATGAAATGAAATACAGACAAGCTAAAATTCTATGGTCCCAGGAAAATATAATGAAATAAATATCTATATACTGGCAGTTGAAATCCTAGCTCTCAAAGATGGTATTAATGGCTGGAGTCTTTGGGAAATGCTTAAGTTGTGAGGGTAGAAACCTAGTTCCTTATTAAAGAGGCTTAAGCAAGACCCATAACCCCACGTGAAGATACAATGAGAAGTCTGGGACTTGGATAAGATCCCTTACCTGACCGTTTTAGCACACTGATCTTGGACTCCCAGCCTCCAGAACTGTGAGAAATAAATATCCATTGTTTATAAGCTACCCAGTCTGTGGTATTTTGTTATAGCATCAGGAACGGACTAAGATATGTGCTTTTCTGAGTTCTGTGAGCTTTCTAAAAAGTTGCTGTACCTGAGGGTGGTTGTGGGAACCCCCAAATTTGTAGCCAGCTTCTCTAAGGAGAGGGTGGTCCTGAGCGCCCCCACACTGTGGCTGGCACCTGAAGTGAGGGCAGTCTGTGGGGACTGTGCCCTCTGACTGTGCAGTTTCTTTTCTTTTTTTTTTAACTCTTGGGTATGAAAGGTACAGTGCCACCACATGCCAAGATATCAAAAATTGAGCACATATATGTCTTTTAAATTATAGGTGCAAATTAGAGCACTGTATTCTGGTATCTCATCACTCCTGACAATATCTTGGCCCCAACATGCACAAGCAGCCTGTCAGCCATCACACAAAGGGTGGCTACGATGCTGTGATAGGAACAGGTTGGAATCGGGAGACACTTTTTCTGTATGCCTGAGTACAGAGTTCCTGATGAACACAAGTCTCATTTACTGATGAACGTTTTGAGAAAGCCTTGATATACTGTATTCCGTCTATCTTTTAATTTCAAAAGGACACGTAATTACACAAGTTATTGTCAGCCCAATGGGGCTTTAATTTCCCTTGATGAATCCTGGAAAACAAAGAACAATGACCACTGTAAGGCCACCTGGCACCACGACAAGCAGTGACAATGCCTTACTGCTCTGCTGCATACAGAGGGCTTTCAGATTTTAGGGCGAGAGATGAAGGCAGTTAACAGAAAAGGCACCCACTTTAATCCGAGGTGTGCAGCTTCAAAACTGAGTGATTATGGGGGAGTCTTGTATAATGTCTCCAAGTTTAAGTTCCCCGACTGCAACTGTAAAATTAGAAAAATAAAACCTTTCCTGTCTGCCACACTGGTGTGCTTTATCAGCAAGATAATCCTTGTACTTGAACCCTGAAAGAACAACTTAGAGTTGCCAAAGATAAAAATTAACATACTTTATCTTAAAGTTGTTCTATTTCGGAATTGAACTCTAATCTAAACTTAAGAAAAACAATGCAAAATTTTGAGTCAAAGGCTAGAAGTATTTTTACTAATTCTTTTTGCTTTTATCATTCATTGTTTTTTTTTTCTATAAAGTGTGTTTTACATCATAAAAATCAACAAAGGTTATGGAAAGACATTTTCATTATTTTATATAGTACTGAAAATGAGCACGACACTACAATAGTTTATATATTCCATTTCCCTTTTCTTTATAGCCTATTTCATTTCCTCTCAAACTGTTATTACTATCATGGCACCCAAATTTGAGATACGTAGCTCCCTTAGGAGGTCAGGTGTACATGTTCTCTATAAGCAAATAAATCAGACAGTGGGGGTGCTATCTGGGTGAAGTTAACAGTGCTCCCCACAGGACGCTCTGCAAGTCCCATTTGTGATATTTGTCAGAACATCAGGGCCAGATTCAAAAATCCTATTTAAGAGGCTGTTCCTGGTGCTGATACTTCATACAGAAAGCCACTGATAACTCACTAAAGATGAAGTGATAACTAGTCTCTCTCTCTCGTATCTAACTTTCTATCTCTGTTTCTCCCAAAAAGCCCTGGGAAACAAACTAGAAATGCTTAGTAACTGAGAACAACTTTCTGCTTGTGGCGGTGCACTTGATGCTAAGATCGATGCTTCAGAACACTATAACCCTGTAGATAGCTCATTTATGCAACATTAAATTCACTTTTTCTTAAAGAAAAATAAGGTGGCCTTCCTGAAGGTAACAACTGAAGTAAAATTCCTACCGTTTCAAGGACGATGGACAGGGCAATTGAAGGTTCTTATAATTATATGTATAACTAAAATAAAAACAATGCTGTTATGCTATTCAGCAATGCTTAGTCTCTTTATGTGATATTTTAAAAAATTCTTGATTGTAGACACTAATATGTAACTATATATTTATAATAACTTATGAGATATGTAAGTTTGTTGATGACTTCATCAATAGCATATAGATGAAGCAATACTATAGCAAGTCTTGGTGGTCTCAGTAATTCACTGTCTCTTTTTGAAAAAAATTTTTGATAAATACAAGAAACTTGACAATATGTACCAGCTGTATTTCAGTAGTCTCTCTTCCTTTGATTCTTTCTCTGGATAAAAAAATAAAGCTATTAAAATAATGCTATGATTGTCTCTCCTCTGTAAGGCTGGTATGCTTCTCAGAGTTAAGAATCATGCTTTATTACAATAATCCTCAGCAGCTAGAACAGTATATTTTATGTAGCAGGAATTCAGTATATACTTATTAATTGGACTGGACCCTTATCCCAACCTAAACCTTTCCAATGTGAACTCCGGAAGGGCTATTCATTGCTAAACAAGCTCAGATTGCATTTCTTTCTCATTATACAATATTGGGTAAAACCATCTTCAATAACTAAATCTTGGCATGAATTAAAGAATATTCATTTCTCGAGGCCCCACATAGTAGAGGGTCTAGTTGCAGTTAGCACAGTCCTAGTTTTCTATAACTGCTTCCAAACCATCGTTCCTCCACACCTATGTAAAAATGCTCTGAGTTTTATATTGATTAAAGAACATAATCCTTTACCTTCTCTCGCCCTATGGAACTGCCATTTAATGATTTCCTGATCATTTGTCCACACTAAGGGAAGTCTTCAGCCCAATGGACTCAAACTTCTCTTCCTGTCTATGCCATATTCCACCATCATTCTGCTTTTTTAAAAATTAATTTTGAAAGACGGAGAGAGATTGATTTGTCATCCCACTTATTTATGCGTTCATTGGTTGCTTCTTACATGTGCCCTGATCGGCAACCTTGGCATATCGGGCCGCCACATGCACCAACTGAGCTACCTGGCCAGGGCCACCATTATTTTGTTTTATCTCAGTATCTATCTGGATGACCTATCCGCATTTTAATCTTAGAGTCTCTGCACTTATTCAGATCTAGTTAACTTCAATTCCATGTCCCATTACCAATTCATACCCATGGACACCTTTTTCATTCTATCATCATCTAGAATGGCACCACGGCTGAATTTTTAAACTCCTGTATCACTCTCTGACTGTAACCTCTGTGCCTTTTGCTGGCTCTATTCTTGCTACCTTTTCCATATTATAATCACCCATCTAAGACTGTGTCTTGATCTTTCTTCTCAATCTTCCCTGTATCATTGAAGATTTCCTGAAGCCTCTGTGCAATGTATATGCTTACAGTTTCCACCACCAGATCTTCATTCAAACTCCTGTTTCTTCAGTTCCAAGTTCTTAATTCATTTGGCACTGAACCTCAAGGAGCTCCTTCAAAAATATCTCAAATATGGTGAATCCTGTTCCAAACTTATTTCCCAGTCCACACTCTAATTTTGGATGCCGATACCAACAATCATCCTATTGTCAAAATCGAAAACCTGATATATACTTGAATAATTTTTCTTACCATCTAGCCAAGAAATCCTGACTCCACCTTACCGGGACAAAGGCGCAAGACTCTTTAATGGCATAGTCTTCTGAGCCCAGTCTCAGCCATTAGGTCTTACATTCTGATGGGATTGATGTCTCAGTCCACTTTGGCTCCTTAGCACCACAACATTGTGCCACAGCAGACCAGTGGAAATCTCTGCTAATTTTAGTGGACTTTAAGCTGCTATGGTAGCTTTGTCACTCCTTGGATCAATTATTCATGACCTAAAACCTAAACTCCTTGGTGTGACATTCAGAGCCTTCACATTGTGGCTCCCACCTGAATGTAAGGCCTTTCCCTGCCTCCACTCCCCCCACCCCCCGAGGCATCTCATCTCCCAACATGATAAGCTACCTGCAATTCCCTGAGGGACACTGATTTTGGACACCTGTATGCTTGTTCACCTATTGTTTTCACTACTTGAAGTATTCTTTCCCAAGTAACTTGTTCCTGCCCTCCAAGACATAGTTCTGTTAGTATCACCTTAGCAAGCTTTCTCAAATTTCCTTTAAGCTCTTTTTTCTGGGTTCCAGAGAATTCTGTGTTTAATTCAATAGAAGCAGTTGTTGCAACTATTTTAAATTATACCTGTTTCTTCACCATTGCTCAGTGAAGCTAATTAAGAGCAGGTGTTACCTTTCATTTACTATGCTCAGAATCTCACCTAGACTCCAAAATGAATGGGTAAATGAATTAATAAGTAATAATTTCCTTTATACCTGACAAAGTAAGTTACAGTATAAATTTCATTCTTCCATTATTATTTTAGGAGTCACATCATTTCATTTGGACATCAATTCAGCAAATATTGAGTACTTATTAAATTCTAGACTTTGTGATAGACTCTGGAGGTACTCATATGAGTAAGCTATTCTTCTCCCCCTCAAAGGCATCGCCAATTGGAGTGGGCACCAAATATTTAAGCAAAACCACATAATATGACATGTAATACAATCTCTCCCTCAATCTTGTCTCTTTCCTCTTTGCTGTAAAATATGCATGGGGTTTGTAATTTGTAAGCAAACAAATAGAGATGTATAAATTTCTTTAATACCAAAGCTATTGAAAGAGTATTCTAAAGCTGCATTCTCCAACTTTTCTCAATGTTCTTGCTCCTTTCATCATTACATTTAATTTTCAGCCTTTACTAATTTGCTGCTACTACTCTTTGTCACTAATGCTCTACTAATGGCCAAAATAAGAGTGATATCATAGTTTAAAAATTCAGCTATGGTTCCATTCTGGATGATGACAGAATGAGAAGAATGTCCATGGTATGGGGACATGGAATTGAAGTTAAGTAGATTTGAATACGTGAATAGACTCTATAATTAAGATATTGGATAGGTCATCCAAATAGATACTGAAATAAAACACAATGTTAATGACCCTGTTAGGATAGTTCAGCTGGTTAGAGCATCAGCCTAATACACCAAGGTTGCGGGTTCAATCTCTAGTCAGGGCACATAAAAGAAGCAACCAATAAAGATATCAAATAAACAACCTAAATTTACACCTCAAGGAACTAGAAAAAGAAGAACAAAGTAAGCCCAAAGTTAGAAGAAAGGAAATAACAGACATCAGAGCAGAAATAAATGAAATACAGGCCAGAAAAATAATAGAAGAGATCAACACTAAAAGCTGGCTTATTGAAAAGATAAGCAGAATTGACATATCTTTAGATAGAATAAGAAAAAAAAAAAGAGAAGATTCAAATAAAATAAAAAAGAAAGGAAAAATATTACAACTGATACCATAGAAATAAAAAGGATAATAAAAAGAATAAAAATCATATTATTATCTCAGTATGTGTAGAAAGAGCATTTGACAAAATCCAACATCTATTCATGATAAAAATTTTTAACTAGGTCTAGAAGGAAAGTACCTCAACATCACAAAGACCATATACAGGCATACTTCATCTTATTGTGCGTCATGGATTTCACATCTTTACAAATCTAAGGTTTGTGACAACCTGGGAACAAGTAAGCGTATTGGTGCCATCTTTCCAACAGGGTCAGATGATAGCATTCTTTCTCAATAAATTAATTTTGTAATTAAGGGATGTACATTGCTTTAAAAAACATAATGCTGTTGTACATAACATACTACAGTATAGTGTAAAAGTAACTTTGATATGCAGTGGGAATGCAAAAACTTTGTGTGACTCGCTTTTTTTCTGATATTTGCTTTACTACAGTGGTCTGGAACAGAACCTGCAATATTTTTGAGGTTTGACTGTATGACAAACCCGCTCATTCTCAATGTTGAAAAGCTAAAAGGGTTTCTTAATATGAAGAACCAGATGCCACTTCTATTCAACATAGTCTGAAAGTCCCAGCCAGAGCAGTTAGGCAAGGGAGAAAAACACATCCAAATAGGATAGGAAGAAGTAAAATGTTTCTAATAACCACATGCAAAAAAGTGAAACGAGGTTCTTATTTCATACCACTCATGAAAATTAAATTGAAATAGATTAGTCTTAAATGTAAGACCTGTAACTGTAAAACTCCTAGAAGAAAATATAGGAAAAATATCCTTGACATTGGTCTTGGAATAATTTTTTTAATATGACACAGAAAGCACATGAAACAATGCAGAAGTACATAAATAAAAATATAGCAAATTAAAAAGCTTCTGCACAGCAAAAGAAATAAATTGAAAGACAACCTACCAAATGGGAAAACACATTTGCAAACCATGTACCTAATAAGGTGTTAATATTCAAAATATATAAGTAATTCATACAATTCAGAAGCAAAAAGAAAAAGAAAAAAGAAATAACTACATTGAAAATTCACAAAGGACCTGAATAGACATTTTTCCAACGAGGATACACAAAGAAGATACACGAATGGCCAACAGATAAATGAAAGGGTGCTCAATGCAAGTCAAAACAACAATGAGATTTCAATTATAGGGAATTGATCTGCCTGGCAATTACAAATGTAGCTCAGCTCTGTCTGAAAATAGACAGGTGCGTGTCGGCACACAGAAGCCAAACCCTCAAATCAGTTCTCCCATGGGGAATCAGGCCTGCATTGTACCTAGGCTGCTTTGAGGCTTGCTTTTGCTAAAACTCCCGCACCCTGAATTGAAGCAGCAAAGGTTTACTGTAGTCTATGCTAAACCTCCCAAGTATGGAGTGTAACCAGTTCAACCACTTTTCCCCTTACATCTGCAACATCCTTCTCTTTGAGGTAATTAGCAACATTCTTTCCTTTGTTATCTGTAAAAGGTAATCACCTAAAGCCAACTTGTGCATAGTAAATGAGGACCATCCTCGATGTAATGTGCCCAGAAAATCAATAAGAGCCTGTCCAGGCAGGGGTCGGTGCCCTTACCCACTCTCTCTCTCACTTAGAGAGCAGCCGTGCTGTCCCTTTTTCTCCACAGGACTTCTGTAGTCCATGTGAATTTGTTTGTCACAACCACAACACACGGACCCCACGGGCTGAAGTCTATCAGTTAATCACCTCACACTTGTTGGAACGGCTTTTATCAAAAATAAAGCACCCTTGGACAAAGATAATTGGGGAGAGGATGGAATGTGGGAGGTGGGGGTGGGTAGGGCGGGGAAAGAAATGGGGGGGAAATGGGAACAACTGTAATTGAACAAAAGTAAAAAAATTAATTAAAAAAGACAAGTGATTAGTGTTGGTGAGGATGTGGAGAAAAGACAACACTTGCACACTGTTGGTGGGAATGTAAATTGGTATAACCATTATGAAAAACAGCATGAGTCTTCCTCAAAAAATTAGAAATACCATATGATCCAGTAATCCCACTTCTAGGGATAAATGTGGATAAAATAAAACTAGTATTTCAAGGAGATATCTACACCCCTGTGTTTACTGCAGCATTAATAGCCAATGCACAGAAACAACCTAAGTGTCTGTCAATGGATGAATAAAGAAAACATATATGTATAAATACATGAATATGAATACTATTCAGCCATGAGAAAGAAGGAAATTTAGCCATTTGCAACAAAGTAGATGAACCTAGCAGACATTATGCTAAATGAAATAAGCCTGACAGACATAGACAAATACTGTAAAATCTCACTTATTTGTGGAATCTGAAAAAAAAGTTGAACTCATAGAAAGAGTGAAATGGTGATTACCAAGGGGCAGTAAGGAGTCAAAAGGGGAGATGCTGGTCCAAGGGTATAAGTCTTCAGTTTTAAG
>VMDR010029989.1:0-12537 GCA_007922815.1 Macrotus californicus
TCCTTGTGCTGCCAATCAGAAAACATGAATCCTTCTTCAAAAGCATATTAATGTTTTGTTAAATGACATAGGCCTGCTACATTTTATATTCTACCTCCAGCAAAGTCATTCCACTATAGCAATAGCCATCACCAGTTCTTGCAAATAAAATTTCTTCATTCTGCTTTATAGAAGCGTAACTTACAGAAGAGTTCATCTTAACACAGAATATGTTAAATTTATAAATCCTTGGAGGTTTAACATGAAATGAAAGTAGATCTCAGGAAGCAATACAATTAGTTTCTTTCTCTCTGTAAAACAACTTTGTACCAGAGTCTGGTGCTGAGTTGATTTATGTAAATGTGTTACTTAACCTCAACTTAAGATATAAATCCAGAGCAAACACAACAATGGCAATCCTAACACTCTGCTTTGCCAAATCAGAAGATTTAGTCAGCCTAGACTAAAAATGAGTTAAGATTATATTCAGAGTGTCAGTCCTAAGTCAAGAAAACATGCACAGCCAGGGCAGGCCAGGGAGATCACTCATTAACTAGCCAGCAATGCTACAGAGCTTTTGCATGTCTGGGAAAACATGTTCCCAGTAACAAACTCCACAGCTTTCTTTTTAAATGGGTGAATTTTCTGTTTTTTCCCACACTATCAATCCTGAAAAGTAACTTGGCTTCTCTATTTATTGTCTGGGTAGCTCTCCACATGTCAAACTGGGTAGGCCTTGCATCCTTTAAGGTAATATGAGCCAATGCCTGAGAGTTAATGCCTCCTTTCTGAAAACAACCTTCAAGTTGCTTTTTAACAAGTTCTCACAATTATTAAATTCCTTCACCACGCTAGGTAACAGTTATGTATCCTGAAGAAGTATGGCCGGACTATTCGGCAGCAGATCTCTGTGTGTGTCTCCTGAGACACGTGCACAACAAGCTGGAGCCATGCTGATCCGGCATGCTGTACAGAAGCCTACCTGCCCTGAAAAGTCAATACGTTACTTGGTGTAAAACATCCTCAGCAAGTATCAGCACTATTGTCAGCCTGAGTTTGAAAACTATAAGCAAGCCAGAAAGAGGGCTACATACAATTCGGCGGTTCCCAGATCGCACACAGTACAGAGATTCTCATATCCACTTAATCTCAGCACGCATCTCCACCCCTGCTTCCTTCCCAATGGCATGTGGTCTTGAAAACACAAATGTTCACGTTTCCTGAAGCTGAGCTGCAGAGGAAAAGTCCCCTCCCGAGAGGCAGAGCTGCATGCTTTTGGTGGCCCTGAAACTGTTCACTACAGCACAACATAATGTGATACTCCCGCCAATTGGCCACAGAAAAATACTGTTTTTTTTTCACCTCTGATGTGATACAACAGATAAGACCATAATTTGGATGACACTGTGAGCCACGGCATCTGCAAACGGAGTACGGTAGGAGGAGTTTGTTAAGAGGACCACGATATTGCAAGGCTGCCTTAAAGTGGCATGTGTTCCTCTAAATCTCATCTTGACAAGCCCTCCATGAGTGGAAGATTATGTCAGATGCAAATTATTTTTCAGAAACTCGACATTCTCCCTGATAGTTCTTTATCTTACATAATCCTTTCTTCTCTCATTTTCTTCCCCTTCTGTCTCTGGCATTCTTCTGGTACACACACACACACACACACACACACACACACACACACACAGGAAGACATCCATTAATATTAAGAACAGTTTTCTGTAATGTTTTTCAGAATTTCTCAGGGGCTTAGGAGGGCTGCAGCCATGCCAAAATTACAAGCTTTCCCCTAGTCAGAAGGGATGTCTTTTCAAAGCCCAGCCCTCATTTTTCAATCTGATGTAAGTAAATTTACCTCTGTGTGCTGAGCTGAGCAGCTTTTCTTTGTCTTTTTTTGTTTTGTTTTGTTTTGTTTTTCTAATAGCTGCTGCTCTTGTGGAGCTATTCATTTCAAAGGAAAGTTAGAAGCATTCTTCACTCTTCCCCTTTTAGATTATTTGCAGTTACTGACTCTTCTGAAATCTTAGATCTGAACAGAAACCTAAAGCATAGCACCATTTTAAAACAGCAAATCGCCTGCATTCCTGGGATCACATTTCTCTAGAGCACGTACTGAGCGCGAGGCACAAGAATTAAGTCTAAATGGACTAAAATTCACAAAATAAAGAAGGATCTTTTTTTAAAAAATGGGGCCCACTCTATTCTGATAGCATGCTGAAGGATAATAATGTTTTAGAAACACTGTTTCAGCACCAGACAAGAGACTATGAAGTTATGTTTGCTTTTTAGTTAAATTAATGCATTTCTTGAGAAAGTCAAATCAACTGTACCAAGGCAGTTAGCTTTTGGAAACATTGTTAAGCAACAAATAAGAGAGTTGAGTTCTGTTTGCTAGTCGATTTATTTCCTGAGAAGGTCAAATCTGTCCTGTCCCAGAACTGTCTCAGACCATTCATCTGATAAAATCTCTGATAAAACCCAGTGGATGAACCATCACTAAAAGTTCTTAATTTGTCCAGGCCTCAATCTGTCTATCCATAGGCCTCAGCTCGCTGTGGTGGACCTTGCTTTGACCCTTCTGATAAGAGTGTTTCGTGGACTGGGCCCACTCACCTCTCTGGGAGCACCGCACTGTGGATTCTCCATTTGTGTCACATGTCCACATGTTCATTATGATCCAGAGTTCATTACCTTTCTGGTTCCCTCAGGCTGACTCCTTTTTTATCAATCAACATTCACCTGAACACACTTGACCTCATAATGGTCTGGGGGTTTTGGCAATTGTCAGCCTCAAAGTTATAGCCAGAGAAATAAGGAAGAGATCTCAGTGCAGGCAGAGTAAACAGTGAGAAAAAAGTAAATGGAATCATGGTATTTAAAAAAAATTTTAAATAAAACAAAAAAACTCTTCCAGGCCAGGAAGACTCTCATGTCTACCTTCTGAGTCATCCATTCACCTTGAAGAACAAGGAATGTGTATTTAAGTGAAAGTCTTATTACACACTAGGGCTTAAGTCTTCAGCCTCCTAATTTCCTCCCTGTGCATATCTACCTGAAGAGCCATGGGTGTAATGCCATCCTACACTGCAAACTAAGCAACGGAGGCAAAATTAAACTGCAGTAGGAGGAGAAAGACGCTGCGTTACCAGGCAACTTTCAAATGGCACTACAAATGGATAGATAAAGCAATGAGAACTCCTTCTTCCCTTTCTTTCCCCTTCCCTATTTTTGTTTTCTTTATATTTGCGTGCATTTGATAAACTTAACCTACCTAATCCTATTGTCCCTAATAAAACCAAAAAACTAAAAGTTGTTCATGTTCAAATCCCACCAACATACCACAAACTTCCTTGAAACTAGGAAGAAAGAATAAAAGAACTTCTCACTCATAGCCCAAAATGAAGAATCTCTCAAATGCGAAGTGCAACTCAGCCAATTATCAATGTGCACTTGTGATGTGAGGTACACTCACAAAGAATTACATGGTGAGGCACTGCAGATCCATTTTTAAATTAAACCTAAAAGTTCTAGGTTTACTATACTTGATTTTTGAGTATGAGGTGGAGAGCCAAGCCTGGATTTTCTGTAGATTTGAGGCATTGATAATGCAATAAAATCAAATTAAATTTAAAAAAAAAAAAAAAACAGTTGGGGAAGCCCCAGCTCTCAACAACCTGTTGAGTGAATTACTTAATGGTTCTCAGCTATAAAATGGGAACAATATCAGTCTCATCTGATTGAGATAAACATTAAATAAGATACTATAAACAAAAGACAAAAGTGCTAAGTAGTTTACAAATATAAAGTATAATTTAAACCCATTAATAAGGAAACAACATAATCAATATGCAATTACCTTTAGAGCAGTGTGGCTTTGGAATTAAAGGAATTGAGGGGAGATGAATGACTGTAAAGGGTGGGTTTGTAGTATTTACCTTCCTCAGAGAAAGCTGAAAGGTATAGTGTCCACGGCATTATCTGTGGAGTCACACACCTTTGGGATTAATCCTGTCTTTGCTGCTTCTTAGTTGTGTGACCTTAGGTAGCTTGTTTAATTAACTCTGACTTCCTCATCTTTAAATGAGGAATAATAATAGCTATCTTGTAAAGGAAGCTAAAATATTTAAATAAAATACTATATATATAAGCATCTGACTTCTTTAAAAGAGATTTTATTTATTTCTTGAGAGGGGAAGGGAGGGAGAAAGAGCCGGAGAGAAACATGACATGTGAGAGATTCCACTGGTTGCCTCTCGCACGCCCCCTACTGGGGACCTGGTCAGCAACCCAGCCCTGTGCCCTGACAAGGAATGAAACCAGTGACCTTTCAGTTCACAGACCAGCACTCAATCCACTGAACACACCAGCCAGGGCTGGCTTTTAAAAATAATATTCTTGCAAGAAAAAGTGGACCACACCAAAGATTTCTTATGGACTATTTGTCTTCTGCATTGTTGTTAATATAATTTCATGTAGTTAGTTACCTTCTAAATATCTTCAAGTATTCTACACTTAATTCAGATCACATGCTATTTTAAAAGGGCATCCTTTACATATCAAGCAGAAAACTATCAAAGGAAAAATACTTTTGTAAAAATCTTAGGAAAGAACAATTTACCAACTTAGGAAATTGCTTTATCGTACGAAAAGAATGTTCTCTTGTAATAGGTTACTATTTGTAATTCACCTGAAAAAAAACTAAAACATTTTAAAAACAAATAGGATGTTTTAACCTTCCTAAAGGGTAAACTGCTTTAGGTGTTGTATTTGGGGAGTTTTTCCTTTTTTAAGTAACAAGTTTGTACTTATCTTGAAAATAAAAGAGAAAGTAACTGTCCTATGAACAGCTTTACTTTTTGCTTTGTACAACTCAGACGTTTGAAGGAAAGTCCTCAAACCCCCAGAGCAAGTGTAATGCACATGGTCTGCTGGCAGAACTTCTTTTAAACATCTCCAGGCAATGTGAATGTGTGTGCATTTGTGCACGTGCACATGCACACACACACACTAAAATTTTTGAATCAATAAGTCATTTGGAAGAATCTCCAGAAGTGTGCCGAGGCATGTTTTTGGTGTTTTGCCAAATTATGTGCTTCTGTTTGTGGCTTTCAAATATGGATTAGACAGATGCACAAGCATGTACTATTTGGCAAGTAGCGACAATGGTCTAGTCTGAATTTAGTAATTCAAGCTTTTCATTAGTCCTCTTAGGTGAAAGAAAGAATTAACAACAACTTGTCTGAGCTCTATCTTTATATCCCTTTGTCATCCATTCTTGTTCCCTTGCCATAGACAAGAAGCCAATGGAATTTCAGATGTCCTTTGCAGATAGACCTAAAGCAAAGGCTTCAAACAGGGGGTTCAAATGTCAAGTACATTTAAACTGGAACCTGAACTTTTGTTCATTGTTATTCTAAGGCCAAAACTCTGCTTTTCCAACTTCCTCAATGTACTTGAACATCCAGTGTGCCCTCTTTTTTTCTGACAAAGAAACAAAGATGGAAATCACCTAAGGATGTAAAAGGTCACTTGAGATTTGTTTCTTATGTCTTGAAATCATCATATGTAAAAGTAGACTTCTACATGACAAAATGCTCACAAAGATGTGTCTGTCTCCTGTGCCTTGCTTCTTACCATCGTCACTCTAAACTTAAGAGGTCAGCTTCTTAAGACCATGAACTTTGGTGCTAAATTCAGAAACAATTCCAAAGCAAAGTCAGTCCCAAATTCTGTCACAATCATCCCGATGACCAGAAGTCTTTCTGACCAGGGCCAATAAAGTAATCATTATAATCACCGGCCCTGCTCCAGATCACTTTAGACAATACCAAGGGAAGTTCAATTAACATGTAGTGTGAGACATTTTCTTCTGTTTATGGGTAAGAATAACCCTGATGTCCAACACAAAAGTTCACAGGAACCACGAGGTAAAAAAGATTAAAGGCTGACAGTACTCCATTGTTAACTGAGTGCCCTGTGTGAAGCTACCGAAAGATTGGTTTATACAGCTGCCACTATTTGTCATAACATTGCTAACAAGGTACATATGTTCTGTCAAAGTGTCATTTTGTACCTCCAAACTGGACAGTGCAATGGTCTGAAACACACGTAAAAGTCAACCAACCCAGTGGAGAAGGAAGACCAGTGTATCTGTCCCTTCTGGGTGTCTGTCTCAATGGCTGGAGAAAGAACAGGTGCCAGCCTCTGGGTGAGCACAGCCTAGAGAATTTAGATTTGGGGCTTAGTGAGCAAAACGTGAAAAACAAAAGTGAGCTGGGATCTGGAGCAAGGCCCTGTAAGGAGCATTACTAAGGTGTAATGTTCGAATCATTTAGGGGACAGTTAAAACCTTTACACCCAGCATGATTTGTAAGTGGTGACTTTCTCTAAAGAAAGTAAAAAACTAGGACTGAGAGAAAATATTGCCAGTCAGGGCATGAAACTAGCCATGTCATTTGGCCTTTGCACTGTCCAGTAGAAGTCTGCTCTGCTTAAAAACTACAGGTACACTGGGGATGGCGGGGGTGGGGAATGTGTTCACTAACTTTGGGAAATTTTCATTAAAACATTAGGATAAGCTAAAATTCCATAATAAGCTCACTATAAAAACACTATAAGTACTACGTATTAAGCAAGGTGCTAAGAATAACTTGCATTTCATATTCTCATAAACTTTCATTTTAGTGGAGAGGATAGAGAAAATAAATATATACATCTACATACTGACATACACATGCACACCAATATGTATGTAGAGGGAGACAGAGATGAAGAGGGAGAAGGAGAGGGAGAGAGAGAGAAGAACTTACAGCTCCCAAAGCCCTTTCACACACATTATCAAAATGTATCCCCTGGAGTCACTGTCAGTACCATTTTATAGGTGGTGAAACTGAAGCTTATGTCTCAGTAACTGATAATGGAACCAAGAATGGAAGCTAGGTCTTCCAAGAACGGAAGCTAGGTATTATCTTTTATGATAACAGAAGAATATTACGTCTATTGATCACTATGATGAAAAATGTATATCATGCCTGAGAACTGGGAATCCTGTTTTCAATGTTAATAAGTGTATTCTTGAAGCTATATCCCTTCCCATTATCTCTCAAACAGTTTACCCAAGACTCAATTGCTAAGAATGAAAGCTTATTGAAAACCCAAACAAAGCAAAGCTGAGGCTAACAGTGATCAGACTGTCCCATGAAGAAGGCAGGTCCAAGGACACTTCAAGGAAAGAGTTTCAAGTCAGCATGACAGAAATAACTTACTTCAGCAAACAAAACATAAATTTCTTTTGATATAAATTGCTCATCTACAACTCAACACACCTAAGACATTTTCCTGGATGAATATTTATGGGCTACAACATGTACAGCTTCTAGTCTGAATTTGTTCTTTGCACACACTCCTTTCATACTCTTCCTCTCCAGTTCTTTACCCTATTGTGAGCAGGCTGAAGAGGCCATCTTGAAGCTCAATAAAAGGTACAATTACCATAAAGCTCCCGACTGTAAATAATGGTCTTATAAAAATAATGCAAATTCAAGAGGTAAGAATGGTGTTTAGAGTCCTCTTGCATATTCCCCATCTAGAACAATCCTCCTTCCCCCACATCTTTTGTGCAATTGATTAAAGTGCCAAAACACACTTTCAACATAAGCAGCAGGACCACTTTGCTAGCTGCTAAAGTGTCCATTCCAACCCTATTAACTGGATACAAGATGGCACTTCAAAACGACACACTTTGGAAATGACAGGTAGAATTCAGTATGTTATTTCCCAGGAAGAGACATTATCTGAGTCCCCTATACCTAGTTTAGTGCAAAGTCTGTTAAAGAGGTTAGTTCTATCTTGTATTAGCTTCACTAAGTGAGTTTAAGAACTCATCTAAGATCATAGTTTAACAGAGTCACCTATGTCCAAATCCAGATTCCACCATTTACTAGTTTTATGATGCTGGACAGATTATTTAACTTTTTCGTTCCTTAGTTTCCTCACATGTAAAAAAAAAAGAGAGAGAGAGAGTAAAAGAGCTTGCGTTACAAGGTCAATGTAAGGAATAGCTGAATATGTGAATAGGGGTATATGCTGTGCACACACGCACACACACACACACACACAGATTCAAGTGTTTAAAAGAGTTCTGATGGATACTCACCTACCTCATTCAGGTCTTTACTCGGAGGTCACCTCCTCAGTAAGACCTACTCTAACCAATCTTAATACTTCAATCTTCCCTACCCTTGCACCCCTACTTTATTTTAAAACTAGATATGAAATAGCATTTCCCACAAGATAAATACTCCTGTGTTCAGTATTCAATGTGTAATCTGCCTTAAAGGAATGAGGCAACTCACTGGCTAGTCTCCTGTAGCAACCAGTTCACAAAGAATTCTGTTCCTCCACCAGTGTTAGGAAAGCCAGGACCAAGAAGACAGCTGAGGTGGGCACATAGGAGATGCCTGTGGTTCCTTGGAGGATGTATCTCTTTTGTGAACAATAGAACACTGTCCTCAATAAATAGCAAAAGAGAAAAAAATACTTGCTGAGGTATAGGAGAAGGCCTAGGAAGGGTTACAGACACAAATGACAGCAGTGGTTTCCTCAAAGGAGGGGCAGAAATAGACCAGGAGGAATTCTAGCTTTATTTATTTTAGCTGTTACATTGAGAAACTATTTAAGTGTCTCTTGTGTAACTAAATATTTAAAAGCCCGAATCTCAAGGATATAGAGCTATCCCTAGTCCTACTCTGAAATGTGTGCCATAGAAAGAAGTCAGATATTTCTCAGTAAACATTCTAATAAAAGGCATTTGCAGCATATATAAGAAAAAAAGGAAAGATCAGTCAAATAGAGAATGTAGTCCCTGTGGGTCTTTATGGCATTCGTGTAAACTTTTAAGATTTCTTTGCAGATATGCATTTATTCATTCTAACTTTTCCACTATGCACCTGACCTGTTTTCTCTATCTAATACCAAAATATGCACACACAAAAACCAAAAGCGTACATTGTTAGGCCAAATATCATAAATATCTACAGCTTACTAAAAGAGAAGCAAATGCTTTACTGTCCTACAAGCATACTTACATGCACTTAAAGTAAAACAGACAAAAACTTGTAAGGGTGACTGAGGGCTCTGTATGTTTGAAAAGAATTTCTGCCACACTAATGCCAATGCTCATCTCATATTACATGAGACCCATGTGAAGTGAACTCACGTAGGTGAGAGAATGATTTTCTACATAATTCATTTCTTGTTCCATGATTCAATAGCAAATATCCTTCAATTACACCTTCTAAACTATAGGTTCAAATAGATACTATTTCAAAAGTAAGCATTCTCTTTTCTATTTTATTTCATTGAGATCATTAAAAATATAAGAAGGCTTTCTTATAATTTTTCTGGTAATTACTATTAAACTGTAATATTTCATATATAAAACAACTTATGGTGATCTATAGATTGTACTTCTTTTTGCCATCACATGTAAGGTGAACCAAAATGGGAAATCACATCTATTTTTCTAGAAAAATCATTTTTACCCTCTCAAATTATTGCAAGAGCAGCAATGAAAACAAAGAAAGCAGAACGAAAACCTGTAGTGGGGCCGCTAACTTGAACCATGCCAACGCACACTCAAAAGATTAATCAAAGGCTCGACGGCTGTTAACAGTTCAACATGGTTCCCATAATTATCCAATTAAACATATAATGCAAATAGTAGAAGTCTTATGGGTTCCATAGAGCATGAATATCAGGCTGCTTCAGAAAACTATTAACTGTAATGTACTGTCTGCTGAGTCAGAAGGAAGTGAAAGGAGGAGTACATTTATAGAGGAAGGCAAGCAGAAGAAAAATAGAGTGGGGAGACACGGAACTCAACCACTCTTTATGTGGTCATATAAACACAACAGACAGTGGTAAAATCCAGAAAACAAAATTTAAGTAACAATTATTGTAAAACCAAAAGAATGCAAAGCAATGACTTTACCCTGTAATTCCTACTGGCTGCACTCTACCCACAGCATACTTCAACCACACTTTTCTAGCTCACTGCTAAGTTAGAAACATGGATGTAATTACAGTTGTTGGCTTTTGACTCTGTCTATAAACCATGCAGAGATAAACTGCTATTAGTGAACATACCAACTCCATATAATTGTGTTTTGACATTATAGGTAAAAACAATGAGAAGGAAAACTAACCACAGCAATTATAAACAGCATGCTCAAGGGCACGTCAGGTCACTTATGACCTTGACTAAACTGTTGTAATCCCTAAGCTGCATTTTCACACGTTCAGATGCACACACATGCACACACAGGAACACCCCACACCTGTCTTTTTCAGGGAAATGAATTTAGTGAACATAAAAACTACTGAATTATATATTCATAAATACCCCCAAGGAATATAAAATATGTGCTGTGTGGTCAACTAGCAACACTTAAAAAAATCTTACTATATTTTAAAAAGCCAAATGTAGATTTAATAAAAAACATTTTCTGCTAAATGTTTACTCTAAAAATACTCTATTTTGCAGCTGTATCTACTCAGGGGAAAAAGGAACTGAGAAAATCTGATTCAGTATCAAAACTCCTGCTACTGTATAAGTTGGATTTAGACCACATTATTCAAAGAGTAATTTTTAAATGTTTAAGCCATCTTACCCTAATAGCATTTCTCAATAATTATTCAACTATCTACCTCATTTTATTGGCTATAGACAGAACTATGAGATCCATTTTTTTCTTTTTATAATTGCTAGTCTTCCCTTCCCCCGCCAAAGTGGTAGCAAATGGCATCAAGAGGGCAATAAATATTTAATAAATTACTTAGGCATGATACTCTGGGATAAATGCAGCATTGTTTTTTCAGTGGCTTTTCTTCTGAAGTACCAATGACTTGTACAATCGGCAACAATATAAATGGGAAAATTACAGTAATTTTATACTATATGTGGCAGCCCACTTTGCAGAGTCCAACTTATATATAATGTGATTTACTTTATGAGATTATTCATAAAAAGGGCAAAACATAAACATGATCTTTAGAATGTGTTAATGCCATTAAAATAATCTCACATATTTGCATATTTCTTAAAAGTATACCTAGTTGTTTTGTTTTTTTAAATGTACTTTCTTATTTGGTCTTCTCAGTAAGCTGATCAGGAATGCAAAATATTTGCTTTTTTTTTTTTTAACAGATCAGGAAACAGTTTCCTGAAGGTGGGGTGACTTGCCCAAAACAACAGAACTAATGCAGAGGAAGGCAGCCAGGTGAGCAAACTCCTTGTGCAGGGCTCCAGAGCCTGAATACTAGGGTTCAAATCCCCACCGCTCCTCTTACCCACTGCTGTAGAAACCTGGAAATCATAGTCGTGGCTTCCACATCAGGTGGTTGTGAGGACTAAACGGCATACACCACGTAAAGCACTTGACAACACAGTACCTGGCATATAGTAAGTACTTAGTAAACATCAGATGTGGTGGCTGCTGTTATTGTTACTGCTATCTCAGAGCTGGCTAAAACAATTCTGACACGGTTAAAAGGTTAAATAAATAACCATATAAATATCAAGAGAGATATCTTAAGATATCACTACCCAGAGATTAAAGTTTGACACACATTCTAAAAGAAAACTAACTGACATAACTGGATATCACTGTAATTCTTGACTCGGAGGTCTCAGGGAATGAGCTACACTGGCTGTTCAATGTTTTTTAACAAAATACTCACTGTTTACGTCTTCTCTCCATTCACTGGACACAGGTTTAAGGAATTTAGATTAAATTGAGAAAAAAAACTATACAAATTAAAACTGGTAAAATGGCTACAGTGCACGTGCGCCTGAGCCCACTTTATCTTGGGGATCAAAGTTCCCTGTTTTAACTGCCACCTTCCAGCCTGGACAGAATAGTTTCTGTGTAACTAACTGGCAAGTCTAACATTTTGACTGAAAGTTCCCAGGTAAGAGCTTGAACATAAAGTCTCTGAGGACAATGGACTCCTCATTCAGGGCACGAGCCATCCTGATGGTGGACAGGGCCCCACGGACTCAAGTTGATTCAGCCTGGGCCTCCACTGTTCTTTTCCTAAAACATCACTGAGAGGAAATGGAAGGAACAGGAAGACAGAAGGTACTGTATTCACGTTTGGGGCAAATATATAAAGTCAACATGTTTAGCAGTTTCGTGCTGGCATCCAGGAACACCAGAGAATGTTCTGTCGCTCGCTGCTCACTGAGGGTCAGAACAGTGTCCATGTGATAAACTGAGGCACATCCAGGCAGACAGAAAGAAAAAATATTTACAGTAAACAGAAAAAAGAAACCACATAATTATTTCTTCCTTTAGGTAAAATCACACTGAGATTTGGTGACAGTTCTTTAACTATGCTTCACAGGCATATAGTATTATAAAATGTAACTTATATCCCTTCCAAAAAAATTGTTTTTCTTAGAAACGACTGAAGAATAAGTTTTTAAATGAAGATATAGCAGTGAAAGTGGGCATATGAGTGAGAAGGGGTAGTCAAGGGTTCAAATTT
>VMDR010029990.1:0-12537 GCA_007922815.1 Macrotus californicus
TTTGTTAATAACTTCACAACAGAAAAAGGAATAATCTGAAAAAACTAAAGGGGAGAGAAGGAAATGGACTGAACTTGTATCAGGAAATGAAGATAAGATGCAATAAGAGGAGGAAAGATTAGTTTATCTGTGAGACATTTGACATAAACCTCATGGTAAACACAAAACAAAAATCCAGAGTTGTGACACCAAATTTTAAAAAAGGAAGAAATGGAGAAAATCATCATAGAAAACCACCAAACTAAAAGAGCAGACAGAACCACAAGGAAAAAGAAACAATGGAGATAGCAATTTAAAAAAAGGTAACATAGCTGTAGTAAGTCCTCATATAATAATAATCACCCTACACGTAAATGGAATGAACTCACCAGCCAAAGGCACTCAGTGGCCGAATGGATTAAAAACAAGACCTAACAATATGCTGTCTTCAGGAAACTGATCTCAGTGTCAGAGAAAAACAAAGGCTTAAAGAGAAAGGTGGAAGATGATACTCCAAGAAGTGGTGCTCAGAGAAAAGTGGGTGCAGCAATACTTATATGAGACAAAATAGATTTCAAGACAAAAAAAGGTAATAAGTAAAAGATGGACATTTTATAGTAATAAAAGGCATAGTCCATTAAGAAGACATAACACTTATTAATATATATGTACCCTACCCAGGAGCACCAAAACATATTAAGCAAATACTTGATATATACAGATCTAGAGGGTGAAATTGTCAGTGTTACAGTAATAATAGGGGATTTTAATCCCCCTCTTAAAGCAATAAATCATCCAGACAGGGAGTCAACAAAAAACATTGGCCTCAGTAGACATTTAGAAAACATTTCATCCCAAAACACCTAATACGTATTGTTCTCAAGGGCACATGGAACATTTTCAAGGGGAGACCATATGTTGGGACACAAAACAAGTCTCAGTAATTTTTTTTTAATTGACATCATACCAAGTATCTGGTATGAAAATATTGAGTATTTTCTGACCAAAATAAGATAACTTGGAAAAGTCAAAGTGTGTTGATAGTGAACAACATGCTACTGAACAACTCACTGCTCAGTCAAAGGAGAAATTAAAAAAGAAACTAAAAGATACAGAGACAAATGGAAACACGGCATGGCCACATTTGGGGATGCGGCATAGACAGTACTTGAAAGGGAAGTTTACAGCAATACAGGCCTACCTGAAGAAACAAGAGAAAACTCAAACAGTCTATCATTACACCCTAAGGAACTAGAAAATGAAGAACAAGTAAAGCCAAAAGTTAGTTTAAAAAAAGGAAATAATAAAAATTAGAATGGAAATAAATGAAATACAGAATTAAAAACCAAAAGAAAAAACAAAACAAAGAACTGGTTCTTTGAAGAGATAAATAAAATCGACAAACCCCTAGCTAGACACATTAAGATAAAAGAAATAAGGCCCTGGCTGACGTAGCTCAGTGGACTGAGCACAGGCCTGCGAATCAGAGGGTCCCCGTTTCAATTCCCAGTCTAGGGCACATGCCCAGGTTGCAGGCCAGGTCCCCAGTTGAGGGGGCACATGAGAAGCAACCACACATTGATGTTTCTATCTGTCTCTTCCCTCTCTTTCTCCTTCTCTTACTCTCTCTAAAAATAAAATCTGAAAAAAAAGAGAGAGAAGACACAAATAAATAAAATCAGAAATAAAACATAAGAAGTCACAACAAATACCACAGCAATACTAATGATTATCCAAAAATACTGTGAAAGGCTATATATACCACCAAACTGGACAACCTAAAAGAAGCAGAAAAACCCTTAGAAGCATACAACCTTCCTACATTGAATCATGATGACTTGAGAAACCTAAATAGAATGGTCACTAAAAGGCTTCACTGGAGAATTCCACAAATATTCAAAGAATATTTAATACCTATCTTCCTTAAACACTTCCAAAAAGTTGATGAGGAGGGAATGCTTCCTAATTCATTTTATAAGGCCAACATTACTCTGATGCCAAAGTCAGGCAAGGACATCACAACAAAAGAAAATTACAGGCCAGTATCTCTGATGAACACAGGTGCAGAAATCTTTAACAAAACACTAGCAAATCGAACACAACAATGTATTAAAAAGATAATACATCGGAATCAAGTGGGAGTCAATCCAGGCATTCAAGGATGGTTCAACATATGCAGGTCAATCATCACAACAGACCCCCCATCAACAAAATGAAAGATAAAAATCATATGATTATCTCAATAGATGCAGAAAAAGAATTTGACAACATGCCACATCCATTTATAATAAAGCCTCTCAATAAAATGGGCATAGAAGGAAAGTACCTCAATCTAACAAGGACCAGATAGGACAAGCCGACAGCCAACATTGTACCCAGCAGTGAAAAGCTGAAGGATTTTCCTCGATGATCAGGAACAAGACAGGTGTGCTCACTCTTGCCACTGCCATTCAGCAGAGTGCTGGAGTCCTAGCCAGAGCAGTCAGGCAAGGAAAGAAAGGCATTTAAATGGGGACGAAGAAGGGAGTGGTGGGGGGGAAATGCAGACAACTGTAAATGAGCAACAATGAAGTAATTTAAAAAAATAAAATAAATGGGAATGAAGAAGTGACACTATTTGTGCTGACGTGATTCTACATAGAAAAAAAACCCTAAAGACTCCACCAAAAGACTCTTAAACGTAATAAACAAATACCATAAAGTTGCAGGGTACAGAACCAATATACGAAAATCATGTGCATTTACATGTACTAACAACAAACTATCAGAAAGAGAAATGGACAGAACAATCCCATTTGCAATTGCAACAAAAGGGATAAACTACACAGTAATAAAATTAACAAAGTGAAGGACCTGCACACTAAAAACTACAAAATATTGTTAAAAGAAACTGAAGGAGACACAAAATTTTCCCCTTGGCCCTTCTCTGTACGCCCCACCCTCTGTTCCCACAGCCCATCCACGGGAGGAAGGAGGGCAAGGGGAGAAAAATTGGGACAACTATAATAGAATAAACAAGAATAAACTTTTTTTCACATTTTATAAAAGAAGTGGAGCAATATTAGTGCTCAGGGATTCGAAGAATTAACATTGTTAAAATGGCTGGTATTACCTAATCGCTAGCAGCGATTTTCAACCTTTCTTATCTCATGGCACACATAAACTAATTACTAACATTCTGTGGCACACCAAAACACATTTTTTGCCAATCTGACAAAAAATAGGTATAATTTTGATTGATTTATAAAAATAATATTTACCTACCCTTTTTCTCTGATGTGGCTTTTTAAAAAAAAATCAGGTGCCTAGCTCTTCCCACTGGTGGGGTCCCTGCAGGCAGGCAGTCCTGGGGATACCTTTGGCCTCCTAACCCCACCTCCCTCCCACAGCCAAATCTGCTGGGGGTGGGAGTGGCGACCTCTGACCCTGCCAGCGCAAGCTAGGAGGCTCCAGGCCACACTCTGGGTGGCATCTGGCCCAGGGCCACTTCCTGAAATGCCCACACAGTGATTGCAGCCAGAGATCCCTGGTCAGGGGCTGTTGCTGAAGCCCAGCAGGGGCCAGTCCACAGATGCAGGCGCCGACAGGCCTCAGTCCCATTTGACCCCGGTCTCTTCAGAGCAGGATCCTCTCCCTCCTTCAAAAGACTTCCACCCTGTAGGGTCATAGCCTCCCCTTGATAGCTTCGGGGCCTCAGGGCAGAGGTCGTCACCACAAACAACAGCCCTGCCTGGGGCTGGCAGCGAAACAGGTATGCAGGGCCCATGGGTTTCACCACACATGTCTCAGCTGGAAAGTTCCTTCTGCATCTGGTGCTGAGCCTGAAGTCTGAGGACAGTCAGAGCCTGCCATTCACCTTCCTGCTCAGCCCGGCTGTTGAAAAGCTGCTTCACCTTTCCACAATCTCCGAGAGCTGCTTCCCGGCCAGGAACTGGTTGTCCCTGTGGATCTCCTGCAGGGTCCCTTAATTCACGCCTGTGCTTGTGGACCTACCTCTTCTGCTCATGTTCCTTCTCACTACTTCCCTGCTTCCTTCCACATTTGAGCCTAAAAGCAGAACACCGGTGTCCAGTAGGCCAGAGTCCAGTTGGGCCCATCTCAGGCAGGGGACCCCCCATGACTGCAGGTGTGTCCCATAACTCAGCCTTCCTGCACTGTGGGTTCAGCCACCCTTGGCCCCTCTGGAAGCTCACAACTGAGGGCCAAATGCCCTGGTCCATGGGGACTATGTGCAATGTATGACCAGGTCTTCACCCCGAGTCCACGAATGGCCTATGGCCCCTTGGCCAGCCTAAATCTCACAGGGCTGGAGAGTCACTCTGCCCTTTAAACTAAGGGACAAGCCACAAACATGTCCACAGAATGCAGATGCAGGCAGAGGCAGGTGTTGGGCTTCAGTCTCATCAACCTTCCACAAGATGGCATGAGGTCCACATAGGCTAACATCCTAGGCGGGCAGAGATGCGGCAGTATGTGCTAGGGTGCCCATGCCAAGGAGAAGAGGCAGGCAAGTGCCTGGTGAGTCCTGTGGTTCTATGGTGAGCAGTCTCCGTGGAGGGAGCGCATGTATGCCAACCCCGGAGAGGAGTCAGAGCATGTAGAGGGAAGGCCAGGACAGCACCAAAGGGACCACATCCCCTAACAGGATCACAGAGCTGGTGTGAAAGGACATCAAGGCAGAGCCCAGATGAGAACTGGGTGGTGGCACCGGGCACAAATGGGGAGCAGGAGTGCAGCCTGAAGCCTGAGAAAAGAAGGCAGAGTCAAAAATCTGCAATGACTGCATGAGATCCAAGATGCATGCTAGACACACACGGAGTTTCCGGTCAGAAAAGTCAGGGGTGCGTCCCATACGGCTTCCCCCTTGTGCAGGACAGTGGAACTGTCCTGAGAAAACCCGTGTGGCCCAGGAGGGATGGGTTTCTTCATGAAGTCACCTTGTTTTAACCTTTTGGAGTAATATCTATCTTGTGTGAAATCTTTTAAGTTATAAACATCATGGGAATCCTCAAATATCCAACCACTATTTTTGCCATTTATTTATGCTTCTAGCCCAAATCAGCTTTTACCATGGATATCAAATACTGAGTTTTTGAAATTCCCATCATTCCTTTCATTTGATCAGCTGGTTTTCTGTGTTAACAAAGGTTTTCCTTTCCTCCTGTCTTAGTCTGCTCAGGGTGCCATAATAGAGCACCACAGACTGGGAGGCTTAAACAACAGAATGTTTTTTTCTCACAGTTCTGGAATCCAGAAGCCCAAGATCAAGCTTCCTTAAGTAATGGATTCCATTGAGACTGCTCTTCCTGATTGTCAGATGAAAATACCACTCGTTTGGAAGCAGACCCAGGGAATGGTCGGAAAGGTCTATCAGGCACTGAAGAGTGAGCATTAATGACTAGGGTCCAGATAACATTCCGCAGCGGAGGAAGTGGTTCTCCACGGTGTCTTTGGGATATGTCCTGAGCAAACAGGGAGAATAGGTTACCTCTGATCCACAAATCACTGGGTGTGTCGTCTGGTCTCCAAGGAACAATCTTGTACATACCCGATGGAGGTGAAATGTAATGCAAAGCTAATCAGAATCCTTAAAAGATTTCTTTCTGGGTTCCTCACCGCCCTCACTCCCTCCATCGCCCTCCCCGCAACTTCGGTCCCTGAGCCCCCTCTGCAGGGGGGTCCAGGATCTTCATACTCCTCCCAACTCACCCCGCCAGCAGCATTTAAAAAAAAAAAAAAAGGAGGGGGTGAGGGTTGCTTCTCTGCTCTTTAACTGGTTAACTCAGTTCCCACCCTCATCCAAAGTTTGCCAATTTCTCCCCAGGATGTCGAGAGCTGGCCACTCCATTCACAGTGATTTTCCCTGCTCCTGGTCCTGTGCTCAGTGCTCTCCCTACAGCCGCCCACCCTCGGAGGCGGCTGTCACCCCTGTAATGCAAATAGGAAGAGCCAAAGTAAAGAGAGCAGGTCTCAGACGGCCCGGCTAGGTTTGGAGCCCAAGTCGGCTTTTTAATTTTTTTTTTTAATTTTTACTGATTTGAGGGAGAGACAGAGAGGAAAAAGTCATCAATTTGTTGTTTCACTCACCCACACATTCATTTCTTGATTTTTTTTACTGTTGACACTATTACAAATGTCCCCCTTTTGCCCACCCCCACTCAGCCCAGCCCCCCTTCCCCTGGCCTTCACCCTACAACATTGCCCTTTCCACGTGTTCATACGCATATACGTTCTGTGGCCAATCTCCTCACCTTTTTACCTAGTTGCCCCCACCCCTCCCCTCTGAAATGGGTCAGTCTGTTCCATCTACCCATGCCTCTGAGTCTGTTCTGCCCGACGATTCACTTTGTTCATCAGATTCCACATCATAAGTGAGACCATGCGGTATTTGTCTTTCCCGTGCTCGCTCATTTCACTCAGCAGCCCGCGGCTTCAGGGGTTCTGAGCGGATACACAGGGCCGGGGCCGCCTCGTCCCGGGCAAAGGCGAGCGAGGGCGTGCTGGTGGGGTCCCGCTGGGATGCCCCAAAGCAAGGCGGGCACACCGGGGAGCCTTCTGCCCGGAGATTCCCCCTGCCACCCCCCGGCACACACTACTCTGCCCGCACCCCCGCATCCCCACCCCGGGGCGGTCCTACGCGCACACACACGGTCACACACACCCGCCCGCGACCCCCACCCCCTGAGCCCGCAGTCCTCCACCGCCGCTTCCCCGCGGGGCGCTCTGCCGGGCGTGGTTCCCTCTCCGCCCAGTAACCGCGCCCGCCCCGCCCGCGGAGCGCACCTGGGGAGGGGGCGGACAGGGCCCAGGAGCCGTGGCCAACGGCCGGGCGCCTTCGCTCCGACACGGCTCGCGATGCCACCTCCCGCCGCTCGTTTGCCGCCTGGCTCCGAGCCCCGGCCGGACTCTTGCGGCCGAGCCCGCGAGGACGAGCCGTCAGAGCGCGACTCGGGGGCAACGGGACACCTCCCAACCACCGCAGCCGCGGCCGGGCCTCTGGGAGCGGCGCCCACGCTCTCTCCGTGCAGGCCTTCGGGCCCGCTGCCCAGCTCTCAGCCACCTGCCCCGGTCAGGACCGGGACCAGGCGCGCTCCGAGCCGACCTCGGCAGTATTGCTACTGTTGCCGCCGCCGCTGCTCTCCCAGGACAGTGAGTAGTGAGTGGCCTGGGCCGGGTGGGACCCCCATCGCTAAGAGGGACTGTGCTGGAGGATGCATAGAGTCTGGCTCAGGAAAAATATCTCACTGTACCTGAGTTGTGAGCACACAGATATGTGAAATACACCATCGCTTTCTGCTTGGGAGTAGAGGTAGGGTGGGTTAGTTAGGAACCAGGGTCTTTGACTTTACAAAGGTGTTACTTACTTTATCGCGGATTCGTTTTCTATTTAAGTTTAATTTTTAAAATGGTCAGAATCATATACACACAATGAAAAATTAAATAGTATTAAGAAACCCTAATGGAATGGAACAGCTCCCTGCACCCTCGCTGCTTGGTAACTCTCTTCCCTGCCACCCTCCCAGTTTTTGTTAGTGTGCTAGTGATTTCAACGTTCTCCAGGCTGAGATCGTTCACACTCTTCAGTGTGACCCTAATTAAGTCTTCTGCGCGTTTTCTATGGGGAGATTCGAAATACTGTTCGCTGCAGAGCCAGGGAGAGTGTTCTGATGGCGTTTCCTTCTCTTCAGGCACAAAGACATAACTCTTATGCCACCCAATGTAGAATGTCCAGATGGGGGCCTGTTTCTCAGTAGGATCAGTTACCCTTGAAGTTGTAAATCGCTGTGCAAATGCCTATAAAAAGAGGCTGACAATTAAAACCACGTGCTGTGAAGTCTATTTCCTCCGATATGAGTATTGCTACCCCGGCTTTTTTTTTTTTTTTTTCCTGTCCATTTGCTTGGAATATTTGTTTCCAGCCCTTCAGTCTTTCAGACTTTCAGTCTGTGTAGGTCTTTTGTTCTGAGGTGGGTCTCTTGTAGGCAGCATATGTGTGGGTCATGACTTCTTATCCATTCAGCTATTCCGTCTTTTGATTGGAGCATTTAATCCATTTGTGTTAAGGTTATTATTGATAGGTACTTATTCATTGCCATTTTTTCGTACCCGTGTTCCTCTCTCTCTCACTCTTTTCTTCCTGTTCTTAAAGCAGTCCCTTTAGCATCTCTTGCAGAGCTGGTTAGGTGGAGGTGTATTCTTTGAGGATTCATGGGTCCGGGAAGCTCCTTATCTGGACGTCCATTTTAATTGAGAACCTCACTGGGTAAAGTAGTCTGAGTTCCAGACCTCTGGTTTTCATTATTTGGAATATTTCTTGCCACTCTCTTCTGGCTTGTAGTGTTTCCATTGAGAAGTCAGCTGATAGTCTTATTGGGCTCCCTGGTATGTTTCTTTCTTTTTCTCCCAGGCTGCCTTTAAGATTCTCTCTTTGTCTTGGAATTTTGCCATTTTAATTATGATGTGTCTTGAAGTGGGCCCCTTTGGGTTCCTCTTTGATGCAGACTCTGTCCAGCAGAGTCCGTGTGTTGTGGATGAGACGAACAAATTCACACGGATTACATAAATCCTGTGGAGAAAAAGGGACAGCACGACCACTCTCTGAGAGAGAGCATACCCCGACCCTTGCCTGGACAGACTTTTATTGGCTTTCTAATAGCATACATCAAAGAAGGCTCTCATTCATTATGCTCAGGTTTGCTTTAGGTGATTACTTTTTACAGGTAACAAAGGAAAGGATGTTACTGATTACTTCTTACAGATTAACAAGGAAAAATGTTGCAAATGCGGGGGAACAATAAGAGTGATTGGTCTGGTTACACTCCGGTCCTTGGGAGAGTTAGCACAAACTTTAAGAAGTTACTTTAAAGGTATGCAGTAAGCATTTGCTGCTTCAACTCAAGGTGAGGGAGTTTTAGCAAAACCAAGCCTCAAAGCAGCCTAGGTACAATGCAGGCCTGGTTTCCCATGGGAAAGCCAATCTGTGGGTCTGGCTTCCTGTGTGCCGACTCAAATTTGCCAATTTTCCGACAGTGCTGGGCTACATTCACCACGCCAAACGGATCAGTTCCCTATACCTCTTGATTGGGACTCTATGTTTCCTGGATTTATGTGACTTTTTCTCTCATCAAATTAGGGAAGTTTTCCATCATTACATTTCAAATAGATTTTCTATCCCTTGATCTTCTTCTTCTCCTTCTGGTATCCCTATTTTATGTATATTATTATTACGTTTCATGTTGTCTTGCAGTTCCCTTACCATCTCTTTGTCCTTTCTAAGTTTCTTTTCCTTTTCTTGCTCTTTCTGGGTGTTTTTTTCTACCTTGTCCTCCAGCTCACTGATTCGATCCTCTGCTTCATCCAGCCTGCCTGTAATTCCTTTTAGTGTGTTTTTTTATTTCCGAGATTTTATTGCTCATTTCTTCCTGGATTTTGTTTGTAGTTTCTATTTCCTGTTTCATGCTGATGTAGTTCTCACTCAGTTCCTTGTAGCTGTCTGTGAGTTCCTTGAGCATCTTTATAACCATTAATTTGAATTCTGTATCTGATAGTTTGGTTATCTCCATTTCATTTAGCTCTTTTAGTGCTGGTCTTCCATTCCTTTTGATTGCAGGTTCTTTTTTTGTCTCCCCATTTTAGGTTATTCTTTTTGCTTGTTTCTGTGCTTACTGATGTTCTGCTTTGCTAGCTGACTTTGTAGGTGAACTATGGTAGGAATTCTGTGGGGTTCAGTGGTGTGGTCTCTTTGATCTCCTTGTCTGGACACTCTAGGTTTGCCCTTACTTCTGTGTGTGTGGGCTCTCTTGTTGTACTTGGGTTTGTACCTTTTGGTGGTTCCTTTGTTGGTGGTGCTTCTCCTCCAGCAGGTATACTGATGTTCACAGCTCCCACCTATTCTTGTATGTGATCAGTGGCAGGGGGTAGGCAAAATGGATTAAGACAGCAGGAGAGTATTTTATGGGATTTAAAGTACCAGCAAATAGAGAAGAAATAGGAGATTCTTTGGATAAGTATAGTGTTAACTGTGATATTTCACCCAACTACCTACTTTTTATAAAAGGTGAAGGAGAGATAAGACTCTTGTTAGAAGGAAGGAGGATTGTGAGCTGAATCCAGAAAACTGAGTGCTTGTATAAGGTTAGATGATGAGATGTAGGGAGAGGAAAGGATAGAAGTAGGTGTATTGTGTGAGAGAGAATACAGTTAAATAATAGTGCTCAGGATTAAAGTAATGTGGGCTAAGATCAGGGAGGGTTGCTGTGTAGTATGTACAATTGTATAGAACAACAATTATTTACAATATGACAAGAAATATATGATTTGGATGACCAGAATAGAAAGTACACAGTCAAGAGTAGTGTGTTATTGGAACCCAAGTGAAGTGAAAGAAGGAAAATTAAAATACAAAAAAGAGAGAATAAGGAAAACCAGTCAAACAATGCAATAAAACAGAGAAATAAAATGAGGAAAAATAAACATATGGAAGAGAAATTTTAAAAATACAAATAAAAGTGGTGACAATAATGAGAAAATACTAATAATACAAATAAACTATAAAATGCCAGCTCTGTGGGATAGCAAAGTGACATTTGTCTCAGTTTCTCAGTCTTGGGGGTTAGCCTTGTGCTCTCCCTTTGCATCTGTCTCTGGACCCTTCGTAACTCCGTCTTATTGTATCACTTGGGGGAAGGAAAAAAAGGAAAAAAAAAGATAGAAGAAAGAAAATAAAATAAGTTTCCTGCTGACTTTAATCCCATGGAGTGAGTTCTGTTGCTTTTCCTGGATGCCACAGGAAGAGGCGGGCTGGGCCTCACTTTTCTCCCTTCCTATGGTTTTGAGGCGATGGGGACCAGGTCTGGGCCACAATATTCACAGTTGGCCAGCCTCTGGCCCAGGTCCTCCGTGAGCTGCCAGGCTCCAAGCATCCACTCAGCCTCTGGGTGCGCAGCATGAGACAAGCTCGGGCATGCGGTTCCACTCAGCCACGCAGTCTCTGGTTGTGGGCAGCTCAAATCACCCTTGAGGCGAGCCAGCCACTGCTCAAGAGTTCCTTACAAAGTAGCTGCCTGCCATTCTTAACAAGTGCATGGCTTTTCACACAGCCCAACTTTCCAACCAGTCCAGAGACTAAGTCAGGGTCCAACATGGCCCAACTCCTCCCTTCTCCAGGTGTCGCCTGGCACCGCAATTTCTCTGGTGCCAGTGTCCACAATGCCAGTGGATGTATATCACCTCTGTGTGGCTCACACTTGTCTCTATTACCCCCAGCGACTTCCAGCATCCAGATCCCTCCTCATGCCATGCTGCCCTCCCTGCTCCAGTAGGAGATGGTGCTGGTGATCTAACTCTCCTCCTCATATCCTGTGGCAGGTGCTGGGTCAGGGGCCACACTGGCCTAGGTCCCTGCACAGATCCCAGGGACCTTGCCATCCCAGCACAGTCTCCTCACCATCTGATTTTCAATGTCCTCTGCGATTTTTGGCCTCTAAACTTCATATAACCTGAGATTCTGTTGGTTGTTCAATCTGTTCCTCAGAAGATTGGCTAGGTGTTCCAGCTGGGCACAGGGAGAACTGGGCTCCAATCCACCGCCATCTTCCTACTTCCAAATCTTAAAAGAGAAAAAAATATTTTGTGGTCTTTTCGATGCTTGTCTCTCAACCACCAAAGAGTTCCTTGAGGCCTGAGATCATGGCTAAGATACATTAACATTTCCAGAACAGAGTAGAAAGTAAAAACTCCATGGATACTTATGGAAAGAGAAGAAGTGAGACAGTGAATAAATGAATGCCTGAATAAATGAATGAATTCCAGAAGCTCAGTAACTACTTGTTGATCAAGTCATTGATGCTGGTTCAGGAGAGCAGAAGAAGGATTGTTTCTCTCTGAGCTTAATGAAATTTGAAGATAATAAGTAACTTGGTCATCCTTAGCAAGCATGAGATGTAATACAGGAAAGAAATGAGTAACAAAAGCCACCACTGTCATTTCTAGCCCTGTTAATACACAACACACAAGACCAGTTATGCAAGCATACCAGTCTCCACCTTTTGACCAATTGAACACAGCTTTTTTTCTCTTCTCATTCCCCAGGGATCTCACCTCTACCACTTTAGAGGAAAATTGCATCTCTCAATCTCATTTCATCTGGCAGGTTTAGGCTGGAACTATATCTTGGCAGAGATTGATAGCCTCACCTACCACCCCACCATCATGCCCAGCCAAAGGTAACACCTCTTTTCTTAGCAGGTGGGTGTAGCCAAGTAACTAGGAGCCAGCCAATGGGGAATGAACAGAAGCAAGGCACACAACTTCTGGAGAATTTTCCCCAAAGAAGGAAGCATGATCTCCCCTCTCCTTCTGTCCTTTCCCCAGAAGCTGTAAGTAACATTGAGTAGGGTGACGCAACAGCGTGGAAAGAGACTGCATCCCTGACATTACACTCCCTGATATTGCCCCTTGCATGACAGAGGGACCATTTGGTTATTACAGGGTTTCTTGTAACAGTCACCTGGCCTATATCTTAGCTAGTACTTGTTTTTTAGGTAATAAGAAGCATCT
>VMDR010029991.1:0-12541 GCA_007922815.1 Macrotus californicus
TAATGGGTCATTTGCTTGTGAACTTGCAAAGTTTTTACTTTTTAATTGCTAAATTGTCTCAAAAGTACATCTAGTTTAAGAACTGGGAAACTTTCTACTCAAGGAGCCAGTAAATGCAAGAAAGAGGACAGAGGTCTTCTTTCAGCATTAGGTATTTGCTGATTTTTCTTCTAGAAACTAGGAAACAAAATCGTCCTCTGGGTCTTAATGTAATCTTTAATATACTTTTAATATAGTCTACTTTCCCTCAATTCATCTGGTAATTAACAGACCATTAACTTTGTCTCTGATATGGGAAGATGATAGGGGCCTCTACTATAAGTGGAACATTCAGACTTTAGGGTTTTTCTAATAATGTGACGATCATAGGCTAGGTTTGGGTTTTTAATATTAATTAGAAGAGTACATGATTTTCTAAGGAGTAGGCAGAAATCAAGTTTAGGTCCTACATCCACAAATTCATCTATGATGATCTCCACTTTGGTTAAAGTTTTGCCTTCTTTAGCCTTCTGATTCAGCCCCCAAATACACATATGGTGATGATAGTAGAAAAGTGTTAAAAACTTTTTTGTAAAAATATTTTAATAAGAAAGTATTTGTTTCTATTACATCACAGAAAATAAGGGTTTCAAACTGCTATGTTTATATGATCATGGAAGGACACATGTATGTATCTCTGAGTAGAGACCCTAACAATCATTATCAGAGAAAAAGGTTGTAACAAATCATAGATGAGTGTGGTTAAGTGAAAACATTGCGACAATTTTTTCATGGAATGATGCATTGCGATCGGCAGACAACAAACGTAAAAAACACGTGCTTTGTACTCTGTGCACTTACCACCTATTTCATCCTGCACTGCCCCAGGACTCTCTCTTATTCACTGTCCGCTGATAGGTGTGGGGCCAGGCGTAGGTATCGGGAAAGGGAAGAAACAGTATCTAAGCCGTGGGTACCGTCGAGGGAAGAAAGGTAGATATGGGCCAAATGGTGGATATGGGTAAGGAGGCACAAATAATTGTGAAGGTGATTCATTGCTCCCACTGAGCTGTTGGGGGAAAAAGGAAATTAAAAAGGCTGTTTTACCCTTTAAAAGGAAAGATATAAAATAGTCTTTTAACAGATGTGTCTTCATCTTTAAGTAAAAGGCTTTAGAAACTCTAAAATCATTTACATTTTCTATGTGTACCAGGAACAGGGATTTGAATAATTTATATCATTTTAGGAAATTTCTTAAAGATAACTATGTTCTTGTACCTTTCTACTCACAGCCAATTTTTTCTGATAATTACTTGTATAATTACAAGGGCGGCGGGAAGGGTGTGGATGAGGGGTTGACAAATGTCTCCCTTTGCATTTGTACAAGGTCTGTACCCAAACCCTGTGTTAGATACAGTGGTCTCTTCATCTCTTCTCCCTCTCCTCTTTCCGCTCCATCTTCTACCCATATCCTTATCAAGCTCTGTATCCTTAACACTACAGTTTTAGCCTCAAAGTCATGCTTCCTTTCAGATAAGAAGATTTTTATGAGCCCTGACTGGGGTGGCTCAGTTGGTCCGGCGTCATCCCCGCAAAGTGAAACATTGTCTGTTTGGTTCTCCGTCAGGGCAGATGCCTAGGTTCCAGGGTGGGGCATGCACGGGAGGCGACCAATGGATGCTTCTCTCTCACACTGTCATTTGCCTCTCTTTCTTCACCTTTCCCCCTCTCTCTAATAAATACATGTTTTAAAAAAAGATTTTTATGAGTATAAACAAATTCCCAAACAAAACTCCTTCTTTTCAAGTTTTCTTTCCTTTTCTAAAAACATTTTTTTTTAAATTAACTATTTAGCCCTAAATGTTCTGTTAGTGAATTTACCTCTGGTAGGATTATCAATGCTTGCACACATCTCCTAATTCTCAAGTTTTAATTATTATATTTTAAACATTTTCTGGAATGGACTTTGTAGAGCTAAAACAGAGTGGAGGTATTAGAAATTATGAGCCTTTATTAAATAAGGCTTGATAATTTTAGAAAAAGATGTCATAACGCAACATCACAGAATGATACACATTTCAGTTTGGGTATCATGAAATGCTCACATTATTCCCTTTATGTAAGCAGAGATCAAATCCCTGAAGTATACACTGTTGAGTGCTAATAAATAAACTCTAAAGGTTTCTCTAGAGTTTGAGAAGTTTGGATAAAGGAGTATCTTTAACCACAGTTACAGATATTTCTCATGAAAATCTTATATGTTAAAAAGAGGAAACACAACTTACACTTTGTGGTTCTCTTTCCTGGTCTTGAGTGACCTGAAGTTCAAACAGTGAAATTAATTCAAGCCATGCCGCTGAAGCACACAAACTGAGAGACTTGTACACGTTATATGAAGGAAAGAATTTGACTACTCACTACCTGGTATTCTCTCATAGTATTCATTTCTTTAAACAATCTAGGATTTGAGTGTCTGTGATATATTGTAGGAACCATTTTCTGAAAAGCCTTAACACGTATTTTAAATGACTCTAGTTCCACTATACCAAGGCTATGTGGAATTGAACTATGCAGTGAACAATACATCATTTATGTTTTCTAGAATGTAATATTAAAAGAGCAGGTATTAGACATGTTTATAAAGTAGAATACAGTGTGTGTGAAGGGAAAAATTTGGATTCCTGATAAGAATGAAATAATACTAATTACTCGGGAGTGTAGAACTGGACACTTACCGGGAAAGCAATTGTTGTTGCCAAGATGGCTGTGATCAGGAGAAGGAGTTTCATCTTAGCTGAAGTAGCCTAGAAGTCAGCAGAAAGACCAAATGTTAGCATAAATTTAAAAAAATCCAGGTACAGTATATGGTAAGTTACCAATAGCTCTTTGATGTTGGGCAAGTCACTTAACAAATTCAGGAGACAATTTTAGAGAAGACAGAATTCAAGCTGAGCCTTTACAATAGGAAGATATTAAAGAATTCAAGGGTTATTCAAGACCACATTAAGTGAAGAGTAATAAACACCATCACAGACTTCCAGACTATGTCTTGTAGTCAGGACATAGCATAATTACCAGCCACCGCATTTTATTTTTTTACTTTTCAAGCTGCAGCAGCCATCACAGTATACGGGTGTATGTCTCTGAAAGATGCACCGTTCTGGAGCATCAGTTTTATTCAAGAATTTATAAGAAAACATAAGTAATTCTACATTAAAATCAGCATGATATAGAGTGGAATATAACTACAGCAAAATTTAAAGGTAAACATAGGCTGCAAATAAAGTGACAATTGTTCATACTTCAGAGAGTATCTGGTATTGCATGTTCCCTTTGTTTCCTGACTTGAGACCCACAAAAATCAAAATGATGAACCTTGCCCTGTAACCATCTCAGCATCCCACCCACCAGCCCTCTAACCCCACCAAGATTTATTTACAGCCATCCTAAAATACACACTTACTATGTATGGCTGGTGGAGATTTTAAGAAAAATTTACCCCAAATGATTGTCTAATTACTTAGCTTACAAATTCCCAAGGAACCATTACATGAAAATCTCAATAATTTTACTTTTGAGAGTTTACAGGATATGAGCATATATATATATATATATATATATATGTGTATATATATATACACACACATACACATATGTACACACATATATATAATTTATAATTTACACACACATATATAAATTTTATATATATATATGTCTTAGTTTGCAATGATATTTAATATTTTCTTACCTGAAACTTTCCAGTCAGTTTCTTTTCTAGGATGCTGCTGCAGGCGATGGGGGATGACTGGCCCTGGATTTTACAGCTGTTTTATACACTCCGAAGTAGATGGAGTGAAGGCGGTGGCTTGAAGGCCTCTCCCCTGGGATCAGTTATGACTCCGCTGAATCATCAGCCATCACATTGTGTTGAAATTGGGGAATAACAGACATTTACAGTTTCACTGAAACTTTGGTTGAGTGACTACCGACTATATCTATTTGTGGTTTCTTGTGAAATTTTGTGTATCTTGTATATTCAAAGCTTATCATTTCACCTAATGTTGTTCCTGCTCTTATTTAAATTTTTTTCTTTAATTTCCCTAATTAAAATCTTATGTTCTAAGTATCCTGTTTTTATTGATTATAATTTATTAGAAAACTTTTTTTGGTAGTGTTATAATTTTAAGAAGACAAAGAATCTTTAAAAATGTTAAAGTTGGGATGAAAATCCTTTGCATGATTCTGCGTTAAGCTCTTCAGTTTTAGCAAGCAGAGTTCGAGCTTCTCACAGCAATGGACCATAGTTCTGGAGCATGAAAGCATTGTGATTACCTTATGAAATATTATACTGTTTTTCAATTAAAGCTTTAGTTAACAGAAAGAGTATAACCATCAACCATAGGACTAAAACCTAGAGACCTCAAAAAATTCAAGAATCACCTTAAATATGTGTGCATACTATTTGTGCTATGTCAAGTCATAAAACTTGTAATTTTTACTATTTGTTTGATAGTCTTCAAGAATATTGAATCCTCGAGGTCAATTTCTATTTCAGCAGAGTTCATGATTCAAATAGTGGTAATGCATCCATGTTCCTTCTTTTCCTTTTTCCTTTCTCAAGAGATCTGAGGAAAATAAGCTACATTTCTTAAGGACTTTAATTGCTTAAGAGCCAACCTAAGCACTTTATATGTATTGCATTATTTAACGCTTAAAACAATCCACCTTAAGAGTAAAGTGCTATATCAACATCACCCCATTTTACAGATTAAGAGAATGAGAGCTAGAGAATGCTAGCACCAGGCCTAAGGCCTCGTAGCTAGTGTTCTGGCAGATATGGTACCACGCACCTACAATTTCATTCTAAAACCCACATTATCCATTAGTCCTTTATATTGTCACTGTAGCAGGTTAGAAAAATCAGTGCAAATCAGGAGAAACATTAAATTTTCTTTATCTGTAGCTGAAAATTCAATCTTATCTCATTGATTTAAAGAAAAGTGCTTCAATCAGAAACTTAATTTATTAAACCTAGTATCATGTTGTATCAGTTTTCATTTTGATCAATCTAAGGTTAGAGTAGATTTCCCCAGGACCATGGAAAATAAGTGTGTGTGAATGTATTTGTGTGTGTGCATAACACACTCTTCACTTATCTGGCAACCTGTGTTTCAGTTTTTTTTTACTTATCTGAAATTATATTAAAAGCTGCCACCCAGCCAGTCTTCCACCCCCACAACTGTTCTAAAAGCTGCCAATTACCTCTTAATTGGGAAAACCATAAATGCTTTTCTGTCTTCATGTTATTGCTATTTCTTGGCATTTAATAGTGGCGCCTGCTCCCATCTGGAAGCTTATTTTTCTTTTAGCTTTTGTCTTCTTAGAAAGCTTCTTAAAAGCGCACTCTCTTGTTCTTTTCCAGCTTTTCTGATAGCTATCTTAAGTCTTTGCTGATTCTTTTTTCTTGGTTCATTGTCCGTAACCTCTTATCTTTTTAGTTTATGCTGGACCTGAATAATAACGTCTACCTCTAACTTCCTAACCTAAATCTTCAGCTTGAAGTTTTCAGCTTGACATCTTTATCCAACTGCATACTCCATTTAGATCTCTGATAGGTATTACTGAAAATTGAACTTGTTATTTTTCATTCCAAAGCTACTCCTCATTTTTATTTAATCCTTCAGAGGATGGTCATCAATCACTTATTCATCCTACTTTAGAAATCTGAGGCTCACCTTATACTTTCTTTGCCTCTTCCCTTTGGCATCTAATGCTTATTAAGTTTTCCCTTCTTGCATATTCCTAGAATCAGTCTCTTCCATCCTTATTGCTATTTCCTTCATTTGGTTCCTCATTCTCTTTTGGACTATAAGAATATCCCCATAATTAGGCTCCGTGTCTTCAATATTTTCTCTCTAATTCATTTTTCTCATTGTCTTCTAAAGTGACTTTCAGGCCTTTTAAAGTGCAACTCATAGTTAAAGTGCATTATTTATCATAACTGAGTATACATACACATACAACAGAATGAGGGTTTTTAAAAATCCTAATAGTTTTTTATATTACACTTTTTAAATGCATATTTGTCCAGCTTTATTGAGATTTATTTGACATATACTGTTGGGTAAGTTTAAGTGTACAATGCAATGGTTTGTTATATGTATATGTTGTGAAATGTTCAGCACAGTGAGATTGGTTAACACAACCATCACCTCACATAGTTACCTTTTTGTGCATGTGTGATGAGAACACAAGACCTAACTTTTAGCAACTTTCAAGTACACAATACAGTATTGTTAACCCTAGTCAAAATGTTGTACAGTCAGTGCCCGGAACTCACTCATTTTGTCACTGAAAGTTTGTGCCCTTCGATCGCCATCACCCATTTCCCTCACTTTGCAGCCCCTGGCAACAACCAATCTACTCTTCATTTCTATGAATTTGATTTTTTGATTTTTGAGTTTTTAATTCTCACCTGAGGATATGCTTATTGATTTTAGAGAGAGAGGAAACAGAGGGGAAGAGAGAGAGAGAGAAACAGTGATCAGTTGCCTCTGGCACACCCCAACCAGACTAAACCCACAACCCAGGCATGTTCCCTGACTGGAAATTGAACCCTGGATCCTTTGGTTATGGGATGATACTCAAACCAACTGAGTCACACAGGTCAGGGCAATGAGTTTGTTTTGGTTTTTTAGAGTTAACATATAAGCAAGAACATATAGTATTAGTCTTTTGAAAAAGAATGTTTTGCCTTTCTATTCTTTGGTTTCCATTTGTGTTGAGCCACAGATAGTCCTGATTAAGTTAGCAGGTTGCATAAATGGTTATCCTGTTATTGAAAGTCTACCTATTATGAGGCAACAGGAATAATGAAGATGTCAGCCATGGATACCCCCAAGCTAAATGAAAGGGAGAGCTCTAGATCGGACAGGTCTGTATTTACATTTGTAGATCTTTATTCGCTTTAAGAAGGCAAGTCAGACTCTCTGAGTCTCAGTTTTCTTTAAAGTGAAGATAATTATCTCTGGAATTGGGAATGAAATGAAATGAAATGTGTAAACACTCATCATGGTGTCTGACTTCATAAATGATGGCTTTATCAGCATCAAAGCTGGAGTTTTGAGTAAAGCAGACCTCTTTTTGCCATATATCCTCAGGGTTCCTCAGATAATTAGGTTCCTTAGCTAATATAAGGGTATATGAAAGTTCCTTATATAGTAATTGGAACTGAATAGGAGTTTACTTAAAATGTTAGTTAAATCTGAATATACATGGAAGATTTTTGAAACCAAGCAGTATCAGAAAAGAGGAAATCATTCTTTCGGGTTAGTGATTTAACTTTACCCTCCCCACAAACAGCCAAGCACTGGCTCATAGGTGTAATTCTGGCTGAATTCGGCTGTGGTTACTTTCCTCTGTTGATCTGAATTAATGCGACTAGAGTCTAATAAACAGAAATCGCTTCTGTGAAGTTTTGAGTACATCGTTGTCTTTCAAAGTGGAAGGGTCAACAAAGAAGAGCAACCAGGATATTTTGCTCACAAAGAAGTTGTGAGTGGCCTTCAGAAGCTGGACAGGCTATCATATGAAACAGGGCTTGAGTTTATATTTGGAGATGCAGATAGCAGTAGTGAAAATTAGTATATCAAGACATTAAAACTAATCTGTAAGGAAAAGCTTTTTAAAAGTTAAAAACACCTATCTCTGCAGATATTCCAGGAAGGTTGAGTGGCCCAAGGCTAAGGTACAGCCGAGGGGATTTTTGTGTAGTCAATGGATTTTGTTAGATGACCTCTCTGTACCCTTTCAGTTATGACTCTCAGACTGGGTTGTAAGCGGGGATTAGACTACCTACCAGAACAAGTTTGGCAATTAGTGGGGTGGGGGTGGGAAAAAGGCCCATAGGCCTATTCTCACGAAAGGATTAGAATTAGTGGTAGGGAAATGCACATTTTAAGCCACATATGGGAAGTCTTAGCAGTGGACTAACTGATTCTAGCTTCAATAATAGAGCAGAAATATCTTGTTCCATATTTTGTGGCTGACAAAGTTTATAGAAATTCAATACAACCACAATCTTTAGACATTTTCACTTTTTTGTGTGTGAATCAAAAACCAGGATCTAAACTGATATGATCTAAACTGTAATAGATTTGCAGACATGCTAATACTAAAGAGGAATTTTGACTTTAAAAAGTTTTTGATGTCTTTCCTCTAAGAGAATGGATACAGACAAATACCTGCACTCCCTTCAAAGCCTGTGTAAATGTTATATATTTAACCAGAAGTGACTGTGGTGACTGTGGATTCCTGTGAAGAACTGGGTGCCAGAGTCAAGGGCAGACAGCCCCATGACCACTGTGGTGTTCCCTGGAACAGGCCTGGCTTACTCACACCTGCACCTAGTATGTGATTAATAAATACTTCTTGAGTTTAAAAAAAATATGGCCTTCAAAAATTTCTTTGGATAGTTCCTGGTGCTCTTTATCAGTGACCATATCTTAAAGCCCAAAGGCCAAAAGCTGAGGAGCCCTGTTTATTAACTGTTTTCATACTCATGGGACATAATAACTTTTTATAATTTAAATTTTATTCCAAATTCTATTAATGATTTGATGTTTTTTCACATGGTCCAACTGATGGAAATAGCCATATTTGATATATATTACAAATAGCTTATGTGGCCCACTCCAAAATTCTCCTTTCCCTCTGCAAAATATAGGGTCTGGCAGAGTAATGCCTGCTTGAGTGTGGTTGGTAGGGTAACGATCTGGATGTAATAATTTATAATTTTCAGTTGAACATTTCATCTAAAATGTCATATGGTGTGTTTGAGTGTGATAGTGTTATGTTACAGAATTACATGCTTATGATTTTGTAATTAATGATTTTGTAATAAAAAGAGATGTTATTTGTGCTGGACCCTGTATATCCACCCTTTTCTCAAATTCCAACGAAAGACAGTAAATATAAAACCTTAAAATTTGAATGACATCCTCCTATGCACTTCGCATTTTTTCCTAAAATACTGGGATAGAGCCTCCCATTCTGATGGAAAGCATGGTTTGCAGAACTACTTTCCAGTCTGCGTTGCACAGTGCTCTGTAGACACTCCCTGCAGCTTCTCCTGCGCCGACGTACGTATGCTCCCCAGGAAGAGGTTAAGGAAGTGGCCTGCAGAGTCATGTACCCAGGATCTGAATCACACTCCTCTCCTTAATTTGGATGAATCTCTAAACCTTTTATAACAACCCTGTTGAGCATTAAGATAACAATAGCAACATTTTTCCCTGTTTGCCTCATAGCTTTAACAATTTAAATAAAAATTATATTTTCTATATGGTAGTGTGTGAAAATCAAAGGTCTTGGACTATGGGTCTCCATGTACGCATCTGGTCTTCTCCATGTTCATGGTTCACTTTGAATGATCAAAATATAAGAAGCTCTCTGTATTTAATAGATTCTAATTACACTCAATCCTAAAGGATCCACAGAAATAGAAAATGTCCTTTTACCTTTATTATTTAAGGCAACCCTGTCAAAATGCTTATGTGCTAGGAGCTGACACATAATACTGTACATGAAATACATTGTATGTCTCATGATTTGGGGAGAAGTGGTAAACAGCTGCTCAGCTGTTGGCCCTTGCTCTTTAAGTTATGAAATTATTGGTGGATAAAATCAGGTAGTATTCAAAGTAGGTTTTGCTCTTTAATTTTATATACAATTTTATTAAATTAAGCATTTATCGTGCTTTAATTAGAAAGTACTATACAAGTCACTGTGTAGCACTGATCAGAGAAGTTGCTGTCCATGCTCTCCTCAAGCTCACAGCTTATTAGAATACGCAGAAGTGACAATAGCATCTGTAAGAGAAATGATTAAAGGAGTACAGTTATTGTAGGAATAAGGACAGGCACCCCAGCCTAAAATGGTCTATGAGAAAGTAAAGACCTAAGAAATGATATGACATTAGTCAGATGAAGAGGAGGAGGGACAATTTTACAGGCATAGGAAACAGACTGTGGAATTTTAGGTGTCGGGAGCTCATGGCATGTTTTGTGAAATATAAATGAGTTTACCTTGACTGGGATGTAACGACCAAGAGGTTTATGGCAAATGTATTGGCAGGACCAAGCGACATAAACTTTTTAAGCCAATTAAAGGAGTTTGGAGATTAAGTAAAAACCAACGGGAAGGTGTTACATAGTTTTAAGCAGAAAAGCAACTCTTTCAAGGGGAACAAATATGAAAGTGATTATATGTTAATCCTTATAGGAGATGAGCATGGTCTTCAGGAGAGGTAGTGCAGATAAATATAAAAAGACTCAAAAGATACTTATGAGGAAAAATCTCTAGAATATAGACTTCTAGTTTCTGTTAGTGGTAGAAAAGTTTATATTGAACTAAGCTTCCTTGCTAATTACAGCTATAAGCTCTGGGCATAATACGGAAACAAACAAGCAACATTTGAAAGGCATTGGAGAGTGACCAAAAGCAGGTAGAAACTTGAAAGGAAATTAGATTCTTGTAATAAAGATGAAGTCTATATTCGTGTCACCTTTTTTTATAGGGACTTTCCAGCTGCAGGGTGGAGGGCAAGTCAGCCTCAGTAAAGGAGTAACAGTTTTTGAGACATCAGAGGAGGGAGTTGGGTAATTAATGGAGGGACTCTCTGAGCTGGGAGCCTCAAAATCTATGTATAAACTGTCCAAATCCTTGGCTGACCACTGAAATACACATATGCAAAGCAAAATATCAAGGATCTAGAGGGAAACAATAGCTGGAAAGTGGAAGTAGCAGAGTAGAGATTTTAGCAACTTCCTATTTTGGAGACTGAATAGGAATTAGAGTTCCACCAATTTAGGGGAGCTTGATAAACACCACACGCCAGAAGGCAACCCCATAGGTGTAAAGACTATGTTGATAGGACTTAGTTTTGCCATAGCACCAAGGACAAAAGTGAAATAAATATGTGAATATATGAGTAAATAAAAACAAAAGCCTCCACGAGATCAGTGTGATCCTCCAGCATATTAACTACACACATAGGTCATCATCATCAGACTGCACACAAAGTCTACGCATTTAAAAAAAAGGGTACGCATTTAGAAGTGCTACTAGACTATGATATTAGAATGTATATGGATGTAATGTTGGAGATGAGATACATGGATTTTCTATTTCAGGGTTGAACTAATGTTGTTATCATCCACTTAGATAAGAACATTAGAGAAGATTGGTAGGGAAAATTTTGATGTTATATAGGGGTGGGCAAAAAGAGGTTAATAATAATAAAAATATAATAATTAATAATTAAATAATAATACAAGAATAAACTGCGTTTTGTGTACTCACAACTATAAACCTACATTTGTCCACCTTGTATTGTGGATTATCAAATCTAAGCAAAGCTGATTCCAGAGAAATTATTCTACATTCTACATAGTATTTTTCTGGTTACACCTGTTCACAATTAAACTTCTTTTTTTTAAATAATTTTTTATTGTTAGTCTATTACAGTTGTCCTAATTTTTTTTCCCCTTTGCCCTCCTCTGCCCATCCCACCCCCCACTCCCACAGCCATTCCCCACACTGTGGTCCATGTCTGTGGGTCATTCACATATGTTCTTTGACTAGTCCGTTCCCCCTCTTTGTACCATTATTCCCACCCCCCTCTGGTCACTTTCAGTCTGTTTCATGTTTCCATGCCTGTTCTATTTTGTTCATTAGTTTTATTCATTAGATTCCTTCTATAGGTGAGATCAGATGGTATTTGCCTTTCATTGGCTAGCTTGTTTCACTTAATACTCTCCAGTTTCATCCAGGCTGTCACAAAAGGTAGGAGTTCCTTCTTTCTTTCTGCTGTGTACTATTCCATTGTGTAAATGTACCACAGGTTTTTGATCCACTCATTTGCTGATGGGCACTTAGGCTGTTTCTAGCACTTGGCTACTGTAAATAGCACTTCTATAAACTTCTTTTAAAGCTTCATGTTTCTTTTACTGGCCTGGAATGGGGAGATTGGGATGCCAGGGTTAAAACTAACAAACAAAACTTAGTTCTTTGCATGTACTCTAGTGGATTTTCACAAACTGTACACTCTTGTTTTCTTAACTTTGGTTAAAAAGATTTTACAGCTGTTTTATTACATATTTTTAAAAACATAGAATAGTTCATTGGTAGCAATTATAGCATTCAGGTTTTCAAACATAGTTGTTGCTCAAGAATACCTTAACACTTAACATCTTCCTGAAATAAATTGAACCTTGAACAAAGACTGGGGAATTAGTTTTAAGTTGTCATTGAATTGGATCTGTTAAAACCATAGAGAATCATAAGGTCCTCTTAGTATTGCCTGGAATAAATAAATTTACCATGCTGAATTAAATCTTAATGTTTTAACAAAATATGTATTCTTGAAGTAACTTCTCAATATTTATTATTGTATTTTTATGTAGTTCTTATCCATTTTATGGTTTTATATGTTAATATTGTACTTATATAATCCACACATTTTTAAAAGTATTTTTTATACCCCCTAATATTGCCAAAC
>VMDR010029992.1:0-12536 GCA_007922815.1 Macrotus californicus
CAACTTTCTTCAGAGATGTAATTTCTGTAAATTAAAATGAATAGATTAATTCAGCCACTGTTTAATATAAACTCCCACTCTGTACTATTCAACATTTATTCCTGGAATCTTTGAATGCCTGGCACACAGTAGGGGCTGTTGTTTTATCGTTCCCAAGTATTCTACAAGTGCCACCTGCAAAATGTGTTTTCCTCCTCTCTAGGAAGTGAAAGCTTTGTTTCTGGCATTTAGTCTTTTAGCAGAAATTTTCACTTCAAAGGCACTCAAATTCCTGGAGGAAGTAGGGGTAGGGGAAAGGAGAAAGGACATAAAAATAAACCAGTCAACAAATTAATGGACAAGATAATTCCTAATAGTGCTAAGTGCTAAGTGCTGTGATGGACTTGGGTCTGGGTTGGGGTCTGCTTTGATGGATTGGTTAGAGAGGGCCTCTGAGCAGTGATGATGGAGCGAGGACCCAAGTGAGTAGAGAGAGTCAGGAATGCAAAGGTTTATACACCAGGTGATCTAGGCAGAGGGAACAGCAAGTGCAGGCTGTAAGGCAGGAACAAGTTAGGCATGTCTGAGGAGCGAAAGAAAGCAAGCAAGGCTGTGCCATCCATGTTACTGTTAGACATGCAGGTGATGTTAAATAAACAGTTGATATGGAAGTCTGGAGCTCAGTGGAGAAGTCAAGGCTAGAGACAGAATTTTGGAACTCATCAGCATTTTGAAGTGTTTGAAAGCCACAAGACTGGAGGAGACCATGTAGGGAGCTAAGAAAACAGCCTGAGTAGGACAGTCAGTGAGAGAGGAGAGGCACCAGGAGAGTGATGGGTAAGGGAAGCTGAGGAAAGAGTGTGTGTCGAGAAGCGAATGGTCAAATGTGTCACCTGTTGCCAAGAGCCCCATTAGTACAGGACAGAGAAGTGACCTGCATGGAAGTGACCTTGATAGGACTGCTTCCAGGGAGTGGGGCTAAATGGGGGCAGAATGGGCATTGAAATTGCGGGAGCGATTCTAAACCTTTCTTTGGTGGGGGGGTCTGTAGTTGATTATTTTTATGAGTTATTTGGTAGACAAGGGAAGGTAGCTGGAGGGGGAACATGGGGCCTCAGGAGTTTGTATTTTAAGGTGAAAGACTTAGGAAGTGTGATGAAAATGGTTAGGCAGAGATGGAGGGAGATGAATGCTGGCTTTGGTGGGCCTGGTGAACCGAGACAGAATCCAGAGCTCAATGGATGAACGTGCTCTGATAGGCCCCCGTGCCAAATGCAGGGTGAGTGCAGGCACAGAAAAGACTCAGATTTGTTAACATGAAATGGGTGTTTGCATTGTATCGTGTCTGTTAAGTGGAAGACAAAGTTATCTGCTGAGGGTTTGGCTTTTTACAGTGTTTACTCATAGATAACTGTAACAATAACAACAGCCATGTATTATATATATATGCTATCTGTGTTTGGCACTGTTCACAGCGTTTTCCACATTTGCTTATCAAACCCTCACAACAACCCTTTGAAGTGAGCACTGTTTTCCACAATTAACGTTGGGATAACTGAGGCACAGAGAGAATAACCACTCACTCATCATTCGACTAATATGGTTTGAGCTCGTGCACTGTGCCAGGCATTGTGCTAACAGTGGGTGTTCGGTGGTGCTACCTAGGTCACTCCATGTCAGGAACACACACATTTTTTTAAAGTGATTCTTTAGGCAGAGAACTGAAGCAGGAGAACTGCCTTTTGTTACCAGGGCTTTGTGCACACCAGTCTACAGGATGTTTTCAGACAGCTCTAAACTAGAACATCTTTTTACTGCTTCTCCTTCCTATTATATTCTTCTTCCAAGTTTCTACTGATTTCACGGCTGGAATGGGGAGTCACCCTGATCCTTTACGTTGCAGTGGAGTGAGCACAGGACTAAGAAGCCCTAGCGCTGGTTCACTGTGCAGTCCTGGGCGACTCACTGTGTGTCTCAGGCCTTGACGTTTGTAATGAAATAAACAGGCTTGAACTTTACTGTGTGGTTCTGCCATCCTAACGTGAAACCTGCACTACTAACTATTCCCTGGAGCTGTGGCTTCCACCTCTGTGCTCTGTTATGAAAAGTCCTTAATTTCAAGACTCTGAGGTTCTCTAATTATAATGAATTATCTGCTCAATCAATCTGGAAAAATTTGTCATGATGAGTTTGATCAATTTGAAATGTATTTGAAAAATACATTTGCCAAAAAAATTTGTCATACTGAGTTTGATCAATTTTCCTAATCTCATAAATTTCCCTAGTCAAAAAGTTATTGATGTGTTTTATTCATGGGTTCAGAAACATAGGATAACTCTATAGTAAGGTAGTTTTAAGATAATATTTTTTTATAGATGCAAAAGGTAACTTTGGCTCATTCAATATATATTGATTAAGTATTCCATTATGTTTTAGGGTATGGGGATGCAATGGTAAGCAAAAAACCGACAATTCTCTGCCCTTGTAGAATTTATAATCTGGGGCATGTGCAGTAATGAGAAACTGCTATGCTAACTCCTCCCAAAATAGATAATTATAAACTTCAATAAGTGCTCAGAGAAAGCTGGGCTTTGATTTGAGATATAAAAACAAAAGGCAGTTAACTGGGTAAAGGTGTCAGAAGAAGAGGATTTTATAAAGAAGCAACAGCAGATGCAAATGCCCTGTGGTGGAGGGCTTATGGTTTCTCTGAGAAACTGAAAAAGCCAGTGTGGTTGGGTTGCTCTAGGATCATGTTGTCATTCCCCTTTGTGACTTGCTTCCTTCATTTAATATGTTGTGCACATCTTACACACCGTTAAATATTCTATAACAAAACCCCCACATAGTATTCACTGTATGTCTACACCAGAACTTATCTAAGAAATTCTCTATCACTGGTTATTTTGGTTATTTGCAATTTCACACTTATTTTTACAGACTCACCAGTATGCCGTTTTCACACTTCTAATTAATTTTTTAAGAGATTAAATTGAAGCAAGAGAAGTAGGATGACTTATCTAAGATTAGACATTAGGGCGATTTTGAGTTGGGTAGCTTATGTTGGTTATTTCAGGTAAGGAGGTTGAGGAACTTTTAATTTTTTTTCTTATTAAAGGTGTCATTTTGACGAGAGGGAAAAGAAGATGATAACTGTCTCTAATGCAACTTCTAATTCTCTCTCTTTTTTGTTCTGCCTTTCTCTCTCCTTCCCTTTTCCTTTCATCCTCTTCTCTCTCTCTTCCTCCCTTCTGAGCTCTCTGATCAAAGTCTTGAAGTTGTTAGTAACACTTTGTACTGTATACTTATGTGAACAAGAAGCTTGGGCAATAGGGTTATAGAAGTCCGAATGCAGATGGAGTCAGAACAGAGCCAGACCTGAGGTTTTATTTTTCTACTATTAAACTTAATACCAGCAATTTAGTTTTAGGTGGAAAATACATCACACTAAATTAATGTAATTAGTTTTATTGGCTTGGGAATGTTATTTGTATGTACTTTGTAAGTTAATTTTGCTTTAATAGTTGTATAAGAGAGATAACATAAGAAATTGTTATGGACTGAATTGTCTCCTGTCCAAATTCATAGGTTGAAGCCCCTAACTCTTACAGTGACTGCATTTGGAGGTGGGGCCTTTAAGGAGGTAATTAAGGTCAAATGAGATCATAGGGGTAGGACCCACTGGGATCCATGTAAAAAGAGGAAGAGATCTCTTTTCTTATCCTTATAGCTCTCTTTCACTCTCCACGCATGCCTGAAGAAAAGGCCAAGCAAGGCCACAGTGAGAAAGTGGCTGTTTGCAAAGCCAAGGAGAAAGGTGCCACAATGAAACCAGCCCTGCTGACACCTTGACCGTGGACTTCTAGCCTCCAGATCTGTGAAGAAATGCATTTCTGTTCAAGCCATTCAGTCTGTGGTATTTTGTTACAGCAGCTCCAGCAGACTAAGAAATACACAATCAGGCCTACATTTATAAACATTTAAGTAACATTACAATGAAAATATTGAATAAATTAAGCTGACGGCCAGATTCCATGAGCAATGTTACCAATGAAAGGAGACTTGTATTTGAATCATATAAGAGAATGCTGGAGTCATAATACCTGGATTTTAGTCCTGGCTTTGCATCTTAATATGATGCTGGTCAAGTGACTCGATCTCTCTCCATCTCAATGTTTTCTTCCATAAAATGGGTTTAATAACAGTTCTACCTTTTAGGGTTTTTGTGAGGAGTAAATAAGCTCCTAATTTTCCTAATCTCTTAAATTCCTTCAGCCAAGAAGTTACTGATAGAGCCACATAGGTAACTTATAATGCTTATTTGCTATTAGTAAATAACTTATTATTGAAAAAAATTAAACAGAAATACAGGATATAGAACATCCTAAAGTTCCCAAGCAAAGACAATTGAATCAAATTGCCAATAAGAAATCCTAAAAAGGAGAGAGGGGATGAGATTTCCTGGGTGATACAGCTTGGGCTGCTGATTCTAACAAAGGTGTAAATTAATTGCTTATAAAATGGCATGTTCCTTTGGCACAGAAGAGGTGTACTGGGCATTGCTTAACTGATGACTTATCCAGGGATTCAAAGGGTTAAAAATTTACATTTTCCTTTCACATTAGGCAACGATCATAAAACACTTTGAACACATTCAGGACTCTTTGGGACTTTTTATCTCTAATGCGTATGTCCAAAGTTTCAACTTCCAATTGGCAAGAATATGCAACCGAAGGAGAAGTTTTTCATCTGGCCAGGGGTTTCCATGTGGTATCTGTATTAGTCTCCTATCGTTGCTCTAACCAATGATCATGACTTAGTGTCTTCTCACAACATAAATTTATTGTCTTACGGTGCTGGAGATCTGAGTCTGGAGTAGATCTCACTGGGCCAGCAATCCAGGTGTTGGCAGGGCCGCCTTCCGTCTGCAGTCTCCTGGGGAAAATCTGCAACCTTCCCTTTAAACCAGGAATCAGTTTTCTTGCAGCTTATGGAAGCCACCTGCATTCCTTCTTCATATCATCTTCAAACCTTCCTCTACCTCTGACCCTATTGCCTCCCTCTCAGAACCCTTGGGATTACATTGGACCAAGCTGAATAACCCAGGTTAATCTTCCAATCTCAAAATCTTTAACTTAATCACATCTGCAAAGCTTTAGCCATGTGAAATAACATAATCACAGCCTCTGAAGATTAGGATGGAGACATCTCTGGGGGCCATTTTTCTTCCCACCATACCACCCTAGGCTGTGTTTTGTGTGGCTGGAGCTTTTACCTGGGTGTGTTTCTATTAAATGTTACCTAAGGCTACATGTATGATTATGCTAAATGTGTGGCCAGTGCTTTCCCTACCAAATCAGTTCCACATGCATTTATGTGCAACTTAAATGTAACTGGTCTTGTCCTAAAACTCTGATTTTAGTAACAGTTGTACACTTTTCTCCCTGTCATCACGTGGGTTTAGAATGTGTAGGTGAGAGGCCTGCTGACATTTCTGTAACGGCTCATTAACGTGCCTGTTTCCACATGATTGTTACTTCCTGGTCTTCTCACAATTCATCACAGAAGGCAGAGCAGCTCAGAGAAATTGTGTGTAACAGTTTGTTGTCGCAATTGCTTCACGATGGATTTGGAAGCCAGCCTTTTGCATCATGCTAGTGCTTCTTTCTATTTCAAATGAGAAAATCTTTGGATTGACATTTAAGATGCTCAGCTTTTGCTAATTTAAAAAATTTCCATAGAGATTCTTGTCAATAAGTTTGCTGCCACCAACCTAATGTCAACAGAGTCCCCAGTCTTGGGTGCAGAAAGAGGAGAAACTTTATTCACATAAACTGTTTCTCAGTTTGTCAACCTGAGAAACAAACTGAAAGTGTGTCCACCCAGCAAAGATGAGGCTGCTTTTTATAAAATTCCTGCCCAGGTGCCTAATTGGTCCATTTTTATGTAAATGAAAAATCCAAGTTTGAACTGTGCAATCCTTGCAAATAGCAATGTCCTGATTGGTCAGAATCATGTGTGCTGATTGGTTGTTATGGAGCCGCTCTAATGAGCATAGTTTCAAATGAGGATATAGCTGCACAGTTCTGATTGGATGATACAGGTCTCAGCCCACTGGTTGAAAGACAGCACTAATTACTTCTTTACAAGGCAGCAGGAGCACCATGCAGGAAGCTGGCAGCTCAGTCTGTGTCTTTTGCCTGAAAAGCAGTGTATGTGAGAGATCTCTGTCAGCAATGACTGCTAGACTCTGGTTAGGAATTTGGGCCCACTTAACCACAGGAGGGCCTTCTTGGTGGATATATCCCTTCTCAGGGTTACCACTCTTTGGGAACAAAAACTATGGGAACATAATCTTATAGATGAAGTCATAGAGACATTTAAATAAAGTTTCAACAAACCGTTTTTGAAGCCTTTGCAAAAATTGAGTTCATTTCTGTTTTCAAGGGGGATTGTATTCTAAGGGATGAATCCAACTTCATTTCCCCTAGAGAGGGAAAAATGGTTAATGATTTAAGTAGGAATATTCTGCTATAGGGAACAGATCCACCTGGCAATGGCAAATGTAGCCCAGCCCTGCCTGAAAGCAGGCAGGTGCACCTCGGCACACAGGAAGCCAAATCCATGGATCAGTTCTCCTGTGGGGAATCAGGCCTGCATTGTATTTAGGCTTCTTTGAGGCTTGCTTTTGCTAAAACTCCCTCACCTTGAATTGAGGCAGCAAAGTTTTACTGCTCTCTGTGCTAAACCTCCCAAGTATGGAGTGTAAACAGTTCAACCACCTTTCCCTCTTGCATTTGCAAATGTCCTTTCTCTTTGAAGTAATTAGTGACATTCTTTTCTTTGTTATTTATAAAAGGTAACCACCTAAAGCAAACCTGTGCATAGTAAATGAGGGCCATCCTTGATGTAATGTACCTGGAATATCAGTAAAAGCCTGTCCAGGCAGGGGTCGAGGCTCTCTCTCTCACTTAGAGAGCGGCCATGCGGTCCCTTTTTCTACAGAGGACTTCTGTAGTCCATGTGAATTTGTTCGTCATTCATTGCAGCCATAACACAAACAGCCACAACACACAGACCCCGCTGGATGGAGTCCACATCATTCTGCAAAGTACATATTTGTACAGTTCTGCTTTTCTGTTATGTGTCATGAGTGCTACATGTCCTCACTTATAAGGTTGATCAATGCACTTCCCTTGGAGGAAAACTGGGGGGTTTTGAAGAGGAAGATGATGTGACTGTTTTCAAATTACCCCGTGTTAAGTTTTTTATTTGTACTTTGAGGAAGCAGAGAACCAAATCCATCATTAAAGAAACTGACAAACTTATGGGGACAGTGTGGTGTCCACCATCAGATCAATCAGGCCTGCAGAGATGGAAGAAGCTCTGCTTTATAACAAGGGATAGTTAAAGGGGGAAGCAGAGATCAGAAAACACTATCACAAAGTCAGAACCTTTCCCTGGAAGAACCTCTTCTATGTCATCGAGGAGCTGGAATCTCACAGTGATTGTGTAGAAAGAAGGAGTGGATTGGGTTGCTAGTCATGATAGAACACAAAACAATCACTCCTGAAGGAGAGACTCCCACACTAAATGGGGAAATACTGAGAGCAGGTCTGAGAGGCCTGGCACATCCAAGTACTACTGACTGCTGGAAACAAAAAGAATTGGTGTCATTTTAGTGGGATCATGTTAAATGTTTCCACTTCTATCCTAGGCCAAGGCAGGAAACAGGCAATTTCCTTACAGTCCCTGGGGTAAGGTGGAGGATTCCTACTTCACACTCCCACTGAGGGGACAGCCCTGTGTGGCTCCAGCTTGGTTTGGAGACACCTCATGTGAGCACTTCCAGTCTAGGCCCTGGGACTTGGCCTAAGGGCCATGGCAGCTAGCTTCAAGTTTCTCTCATGTGGCCAACACCTTTAACATGAAACAGCCTCCACCTACTTTTTGTAGGACTTTCTTAATTTAATTTTTGCCTTGTGCATGCTATGCTTATTCCCAGTTCAGCTTTTTGTGTAAGGATACTAAATTATATTTATCCACTCTTTTTCAGTTGTTTTCAGCAGTAGGGTCCACCACACTTCTGGGAATTGAAGGCCTGATATTCTTAAATATTTAAGAGACCTTAAATAATAAACACAAATAGATTTACATGATGATTTTAAAATGTAAGACAAAGTATTCTCATTATGACTTGAATTTACTCTGTATTTTTATAATTACTGGCATACCTTCTTGGTGTGACAATACCATTTGCAGAACAAAGGGGAGAAAATTTGTCATCACAGGCTGGCTAAACCTAGTGGGTTGGAGTGTCAGGACTAAGAGCTGATTACTTAGCTGTCACAGATTGGAGATTGAGACACAAGAGTAATGTGAGCCATGTAAGTATTCTAAGTATCTAGTCAGTTTTGCTCACTAGTGAACAGTGAACTTGCATAGACACCCACCTCACTGATTGCATAGATTCTGCCCCAGTGCATTTCAACCTCATTCAATTTTAGTATAACCTCTTCCAAGTTTTTTTAATCTCCTTATTTGGGTAGATAAAATTCTGCAGCCTTTACCTAAATGTCAGCTATTCATTTTGATATGTAGTTACATGGAACTCACTTCTGTATATCCTATAGCATATTAACCATTTTCATATTTTATCTCATTAATTTTTCCAAGTCAGATGGGGAGAAAATACTCATAATACTTGTACCTGACTCCTACAGATCAGTAATAAGAAGACAATTCAGTTTATAAGTGGGCAAGACTTGAACAGACACTGCCCAGAGAATTCATATGAATAGCCAATAAACACAGAAAAAGATGCTCAACATAATTAGTAATTAGTGTTAAATTCTCAAGTCAGGGACTGTGAGATTTATTCTCTTTACAAGCTAACATATTAGTCTGTTACAGTCTCATGGACACTGGAAGAAAAACATGAGGCATCTGGGTCAGAAACAATAAATCATTTATTACTCTTGGCCATAGTAGTAGCCAGATTCATGTTTTGTCTCTGTTTCCTATGCCTCAACCCTCACAGGACCATATGATGAAGGTCAAGTACTCCTTGCAGGTAGAGTGGGAGGCATTCCAGGAGAAGAACTCAGAAATTATGAAACTTCTCTTGGTCTTATGTAGGGGTTTCTGGAAAACCTTGTCTTATTACCCTGATCATAAGCAAATCTGGGGAGAGGAGAGAGAGGTCTCTAGCTTTACTCTACTGTAACAGTAATGTAATTAATATATGTAAGGAATGTAAATGAAGGTACTCCTGAAGGAGTCACTGACTCGATATTTCCAAGGCCCTTAAAACAAATTTTCCTGTAAAGATAGTTTAAATAAGTTGACTATTAAAGCCTAGATGTTTAGAAATGTAAGATCTGAGGAGAATTGTCTCAAAAAAATCAGTTTGGTTCACTCATTAAATAGGTTGGGGTAGCACACCCGAATGCCTATTTTTGGTGGTAGAAGGAGCTGGATGCAATAATCTTTCCTCCTTAGAAGGAGTATCTTGACATGCCTCCACACCACAGATACGTAGTGACTTCACTGAGAAAGAAGTCCCCTGAAAATTTGTGAAGTTTATTTTCCACCCTCTGACACCAATATATCTAGGATAGTAGCTACTTCCTGATCACCAAGCCAATCAGCACAATACCATCTATGTAATGGGTTGGCATGATATCCTGTGCAAGGGAAAGGTAATCAAGGTTCCTGCCATATCACATTATGACAGAGAGATGGAGAGCTGATGTGGCCCCTGGGTAGAACAGTGAAGGTAGTCCTTACTAACAAGTACAGAGAGGGCATTTGCCAAATCAACGATTGCATACTGGATGTCTAGGGGTGTGTTTTAACTTGATCAAGCAATCAGATTACATCTGGAACAGCATTTGTAATTGGAGTCACCACCTTGCAAACCATTTTGTTATTCTTCAAGATCCATCTGTCTTCTGCACAAATAGGCACATTGAATGGGAACGTGGTGGGAATCACAAACCAACATCTCTCAGATTCCTCCAGAAATGCATTATTGTCTTAGTTTCCCCTTTTCACATGTAAAGAAACTTCTATTGACTTCCACTTGCTCTTTCCTACCATAATAGTCCTTACTTCATTGGTCAGGTAACAAATGTGTAGGTTTTTGCAGTTACCGAATAGGTCCCTTCCATTTACGCATCTGGACCTGGGTGGGTATGGGGACCCACTGAGTCCACTGAGAGACTCATCTGAACTAAATGTCTATTAATAACTCACTCCCATAAAAAATCATTCTGAATGGTGGACCACAGCAGCATTTTGGGTGTCCAGGAATTTGTGTCCGTTCAGAGCCTGTGTTGACTATTCTATGAAAAGTGTAATTATCTCCCTTTCCCCAATACATAGTTGCCACAGGCATTGGGAACTGCCCTGCCTAGTTTCAGAAGCTGTAACCCCCATGGCTAAGGCTGAATAAAAAGACGTTGGGACTATAAGCCACTAAGGAGACAAAGCTTATCCTCCCAGCAGGGGCACAGCCTCTTCCCCCTTTACTTCTCCCTGCTTAGCCCTGGACAGATGATTGGTTAGATGGGTAAGATTCCTCAAGGGAGAGACAACCTAAGACAGGCATGGTCATGAAGGGGCCATCAGGGAAGGACTTGGGGGACTATAGAAAATGGGTGATGGACTTTCACCCCTTGACTTTGTCATAGCCTGAGTTCTCATTCTATCTGTAAAAAGTCTCCTGATCTCTTGGCTTCCCACATCCCCCACCTGATTTTAAGCCTGAAACAATGCCAGAGGTGGGTGTGGCCCTTTGCTGGAATGGGCAGTTTCCAGGGGCAATCAGGCCTAGGAAAGAATGCATAAAATCCTATGAACCTGCTTTGCTAAGAATACCCTCAATTTAAATGATAAGTGTCCAAGCATAAAATGAGTTTGTTTTCCAAAGTTTTATGGCCCTTTGGCATCACTCTATCTATCTGACCCTGATTTAGAATAAGCCCTTAGGATTCTTTATATAGTATCTATTGTTTGATCATTACTGCCTGACAATGATTGATGAGCTTTACGTATATGTCCTGTATTTCCTGTGCAAATTAAACCTAATAAAAACCCATTGAGGAACAGGCTCAAGGCCCTTCTCCTTTGAGAGATTGGCCACTTTTCCTCCCCAAGCAGATCATGTCTTGGTAGACTTATTCTCATCTGCAGTGGCCCAGGGGAGTTTTGCTGGATGAAGCCCCTCCACAATAAGGCCATTTGGGGATGGCTGAGAGAAAGGCTAATGGTGTTAATATTTGGCAGTTTAGTGGGTTGCTTTCTCAAGGGGTGCCATCTGCCACTCCCTTCATCCAAGGATCTGGACTTGAAGACTGGGCATTGCAGGGCTGTGACATTTTGGTGATTCAAGTCAGACGTCTATATACTAAACCTAGAGCACTGTCACTTACACAGGTCAGGTAAGAATTTAGCAGGCTGCTCGTGTATTTCTTTTCTAGAGACGCTGACATCAACTAGCTAATTCTATAAATCCTGGCCAGTTGGACTATTGTGACTATTGCTTCAGCCCCATTGCCCCATACCATAACCATGCCTACATTGTCTTTGGCATTGAAGGCCACTTCCTGGCCACTACCACCCTGGGTCCCATAACCCACACTACTTTCAGAAATCCCAATTCAGTGGGAAATGTTCCCACTGTAATTTCCAGTCTACAGAGAAGAGCAACCACAGAGCAACTCAGGGATGCTGGGGCTCTCCTACCTAAACTTATTCTCATAGTGATGGTAAAAAATGTGTTCTTTGGGCCCTTCCAAAGGTCAGATTTACACAATAAATCTGCTTTAACATTCTAGTATCCCTAAATCTCTGACTGCTTTTCTCTACAGCATAACAAGGGAATCCTGGCATTTGGCCATCTGTGGTCCATATTTTAGTCAATCAACCAAACAGACCCCTTTCTAACCCCTCAGGCTGAAACACTAAGTCCAGAATTTTGGTTAGTGAGCCCATCTTAACAATTTCAGCCTCATCCAACTTCATGTCCCTTCCATGTCAATCCACACCCTTCAGACCCCATCCCACATATATTTCTCACCTTCTTTTCTCTTTTAAATTTATTGGGATGCATCGGTTAATAAGATTATGTAGGTTTCAATCATAGTTCTATCATACATCATCTGTGTATTGCATTGTGCCCACCACCCAAAGTCAAGTCTTCCATCACCATATATTTGACCCCTTTTATTTTTTGCTACCGTCCACCCCCATCCCTCTGGTAACCACCATACTGTGTGTGTGTCTGAGTTTTTTTTGTTTTTCGTTTGTTCATTTGTTGCTTTCCATTTTATATTCCACATATGAATGAAATCATATGGTCCTTGACTTTTTCTGTCAGACTTATTTTGCTTAGCATGATATATTCAAGATACGTCCATATTGTCACAAATGGCAGTATTTTATTTTGTGGCTGAGTAGTATTCCATGCTGTATATGTACCACATCTTTATTCAATTATCTATCAAAGGACTTTGATTGTCTCCATGTCTTGGCCCCTATGCATGTACCTCTAT
>VMDR010029993.1:0-12534 GCA_007922815.1 Macrotus californicus
ATGAATGCAGTCACATATAAGTTACAAAATATGCAATAACTTGTCACTGTCTCTCAGTCTACTCACAATTTACCTGAGCTGCAAATCAATCCCTGCTCCTCTAGGTGTTCTGAGCAGATTTATATTCTAATATCTATTGAAAGGTGAAAGACTACAATGAGGGAAAAGGCAGAAAGGGAAATCAGGTGTGGGAACGGGGGAGTTGAAAGGTCTGGAAAATGACTGGTGGAGAAAAAGAAAGTGGTTAAGAACTAAGGAGTCCTAACCAGATTGTCCACCTTTTGAGGGAGATGCCTCACCCCTGGGGGCCTAGCACAGTCTGGACACATAGTAAATAGTTGATTGAGTAGAGAAGGTGAAGAAAAACCAATATATCATTACAGAATGCAGTGGTTCAAACTCTAATACCCAACACATCATTCTGTCTCTGCTGCCCTTAAAAGCCTGCAAAATGGTTTAGAAAGGTCCCAGTAACAGAAGCTGCCTCTGCTTTGTCTATAGATGTTATCATCATGGCCAACCAACACTGATGTCTGGGCCTTTCAGAGCAGAGGAAAATGTTACCAAAGGGGCGATGATTCCAGCCTCTTATGTTTTAATAGCCACAGACATTACTTATTGGGATCCCAAACAACAGATAACAGATTTTTTTCAATTCTGTTTGCTAGATCTTCTCTGTGACTCAAGTTTGGCATTAACAGTTGAACCCAAAAGTGAGTTGCCCCACAAATAAAATTTGTTGGTATTGTTTGACACAAATGATACAAAGCAGGCATAGATCTATCCCTCAGGCAGCTGTCACGATTCTTGATAAGACCAACTCTACTGTCATTATCACTTTTTGCTTTGTCCCCTAGTTTGTAACCTTCACAAAAGATGCCTGCTTTTATAAATAAATGAGGCTAATTCCACTCTCTTCTCCAAAGGACCAATTATTTTTAGTTTTTTCGTACAGGACAACATAAAAACCTGTGGCTCTTAGGAGCTGCCTGTTTTTAAATAGTCCAGTAGTTTTGGTTTCCATTTAACAAGTTCCCAGATAACAAATGGATAACAGGATGAATCTTCACAAAGTCACAATGAGGGTTAAAATAAATTATCCCCATCACTGAGAGGTTTTCTTCAGGTTTTCTATCAGTACTACAGAGTCAGTTTCTTCTTGGGTTTGCTTCTCATAGATGTCATACTTCTTCCAGTGCTGGGAAAAAAGGAAAAAAAACACACACACGATGACTTTTCTAAATTATGTTCTTTCCTTGGGTACTCAGAGCCAATGCTTATTTTTAGCTTTGCGTGCATGGAACCATGAGCCTGTTGTGTTTTTTTTAACCTAAGAATCTTCATCTACTTGAACAACTAATTAAACAAAACAATTAGGAATGAACCTTTAAGAGGGAAAACGCATGGGATTATTATGTGACATTGAATGGCTATCATAAAAATATACAAATTTGGACATCTCCAAAATTAAAAACAAAGACTTCTGAAGAAGAATGAAAGAGTGGCATACTTTTCTTACTTCAATTATTTTTACCTTTATTTTCTTACCATTCACATTTGACCATTGCTCCAGAGATATAATAGCTTCAAAAGGTCAGCCAGCATCTTAGTAAATGGCAGTATGAAATGTCTCAAAAGTCTTAGTACAGTGAAAACTTTTGAAACGCCCTGTATTAATAGTTTCATGTAATACCAATTGCTAGAACAGGGAATCATGCATAAGTTAAGCTCATCTTGAACTCAATTTAAATGTGTCTCTTATAGTAAAAGCCAACGGCCTGGTCGTTGTCATATTTACTTACAATTCAAGGAAAAGGGTAAAACTTGACCTCAGTCCCCTCATCTGCACAAGAAAGTTGTTAGAGTAAACCAAGGTCTAGCAAACTATGGTCCAAGGGCCAAAGCCCATAGGCCACTTGTTTTTATTAACAGAGTTTTATTGGAACACAGCCACACACCCACTTGTTTCTGTATGGTCTATGGCTGATTTCCTGCTACAATAGCAGAGTTGAGTTGCTGTGACAGAAAATCACCTCAGAAATGAAGACTAAGCTAGAAGGAATACAAGAGCAAATAAATACAAAAATTAATACCTTAAAAGAAACAGAAGATGAAAAGGAAGACTTTTTTAATCCAAAAGAAGTGAAGGTAATAAAAATTATTCAAGAGGATATGGCAAATATAAAAGACAGGCAAAGAAAACAAGTGAACAGAATAACTAAAATCTGTAAGTGAAGAAAATTTTACTGAACTTTTTTTTTAAAACTCTGAAACTACATACTGAAAGGGCACAACACATACCTTGGAAAATTAACCGAGGATGACCAACAACATTAAGATACATTCTGGTAAAATTATTGGACTTTGAAAAAAATCTTTTTTAAAAAAAACCTTATTTATTTTTAGAGAAAGGGGAAGGGAGGGAGAAAGAGAGGGAGAGAAACACCAATGTGAGAAACAGCGACTGGTCACCTCTCATAGGTGCCCCAACCAGGGACAGAACTTGCAACCCAGGCAATATGCCCTGAACTGGGAATCAAACCAGCAATCTCTCACTTTGTGGGATGATCCCCAACCAACTGAGCCACACCAGTCAGGGTGGGAAAAAATCTTTTGACAACCAGGCAAAAAACACCAAGTATCTCCATACCGAAAGAAAATTATATTGTCAGCAAACTTTGGCAAGCTTTTATGCCAGAAGAAAATGGAGGACACATTTAAGATACCCAAGGCAAGAATGTGTGAATCACAGATTTTATATCTAGCTAAAATGATTTTCAATTATTAATAGCACAAACTCCATCAATATGTAAAGATTTTAGGAAATGTTGGTCCCATGAATCCTTCCTGAGAAAACTTTTAGAGCTTCAAATAACCAAAATGACTGGTGTGACATAAAGATAGCTAATAAGCATCAAATATATACCCACAGAGATGAGGGCTGTAAGGGACATAATATAATATATAATGGCCTTCTGCACTGACAGTGTAAATACTGGACAACTTTTAAAACAGGCAGAGAATGGGAGAGAACAAAATGGAAAAATTACTCTTTTCAATAATCATTAAAAAATACTTTATAAGTTGTCCAAAGTTCACAAATTCTTTTAATTTCACCTATTTGTTTCCCACCTGTTAAATCCAAATAAAATGAAATATGAGCATTGTATTAAAACATTCTATATGATTGGTTAAAAGTGTGGAGTAGAGAATCAGGATGCCTGGGTGCAGATCCCAGCTCTGATACTTGTTGGTTAAGTTTGGATCCTACCACTGCTATTACATATGTATAATTAATACTAATATTACTAGTATTACACGTAATCCCCTGGTGCCTCATTTTCTTCATCTGTATAATGGAGATAATACCTACTGCAGATGGGAACCAATTAATGAATAAAGTGCCTCAAAAAGTGTTTGATACATAGTAAAAGTTTAGTAAGCATGAACTATTATCATTATTGTTGGTATTGCTATTATTCCAATTACCAATAAAAGTACTTTCATTTTTTTAAACATTTTATGTATCCATTTTTAGACAGAGGGGAAGAGAGAGAGAAAGAGAGGCAGAGAAACATCAATGTGTGATTGCTTCTCACACGTCCCCAACTGGGGACCTGGCCCACAACCCAGGCATGCGCCCTGACTGGGAATTGAACCCACGACCCTTTGGTTTGCAGGCCGACACTCAGTTCATTGAGCTACACCAGCCACAGCTATTATAATTTTAGTTTTAAACACTGATATTATTTAATGGTCTGCAACCATCGCAAACAAAAAATCATATGCTTTTTGTGGTTCATCTTGTTAGTGTATCTGCCTCACCAAATTATAGCAGTATCTGACTCATAGTGACAACGTATTATCCTCTAGACAGCAAACTGGAAAAAAAGCAATTTTCCCTTTTCTGAGAAAGATAATTGATCTGATTTTGCTGTCAGTGTTACCATCATTAATTCCATCACCCAGACTTGAAATCTCAATTTTTTTTTACTTTCTCCCCCCCTTTCATGACCCACACACAGTCATCCAGTCTAATGAGTTTGCTTCATTGTCTCTTGTATCAAATTCCTCTGTTACCACCCTGGTTCAAGTCCCTATCATCTCTCAGACCTGGATGACTACAGTATTCTCTGTTCCCTTAATAACTTATGCAGGACTTCTTTTTATCATAAAAGTAACACATGCTCACTATAGGCAATTTGGAAATTTCATAAAGGTAGAGAGAGAATGATATCAATTATCCAATGGGCCCAGAGATGATCATTTTAACCCATTTCCAATCACTCATTGTTCTCTGTAAACATTCATTCATTAAAAAAAAATAGGATTATAGCCCTGATTGGTGTGGCTCAGTGGGTTGAGCCACGTTATCCTGCAAACCAAAAGGTCGCTGGTTCAATTCCCAGTCAGGGCACATACCTGGGTTGCAGGTTAAGTCCTAGGTCAGAGCACCTCTGAGATTCAACTGATTGATGTTTCTCTAGCTCATTGAGGTTTCTCTCCCTCTTTCTCCCTCCCCCATCTCTAAGAATAAACAAATAAAATATTTTTTAAAAAATTAGGATTGTAATTCACTATACATTTATGATATGTTACTGTTATATCACGAATATTTTACTATGACATTAAATGGTTTGAAAACCTACTTCTTAAAAACTACTTTCAATTGTTGATGTTTCCCGGTTTCTAATTCCCCATGTTAAAAACAAATGCTGAATTGACCATCCTTGTGCCATTGTTAGATTATTCCCTTAAAATAGATTCCTAAATGTATAATTACAAGATCAAATATTCTTGTTACAATTTACCAAGTTGCTCTCCAGCAAGAATATATACCATTTTACATACCCTTAGCAGTGCACAAAAAGTGCCAATTCCCCACCCACTTGTTAACACTGGATATTATCACTTTTTAGAAATTAATTAGGCTGGAAATTTACATCTCATCAATGCTTTGGTTGGCATGCCTTGTGTATATTAGTGAGTCCAAACATGTTTTCACAGATATTAGGCATTTGTGTCATGGCACTTTGACTGGCCTTCATTCTGCTAAGAGGGGTGGCAAACTTCAAATGCCTTTTAGGGGTCTGAAATCACACTGGGAATTGGGAATGGTAGGGCCTGAGATGAACTAGAGAGTGTGCCTTTCTCAAAATTCTGAAGTGAAAAAATTAAATACATCATGCTGCCCAAATAAAACACCTATGGGACAAATTCATGACTAGGTTCCCAGTTTGCTACAAGCTAGTGACTCCCCTCTTTAAAGAGAATTTAATCTCCCCTCCTATTGTCAGAATGACATTCCTATTACTTTCCTATAAATTTAGCCATAATGTAATCTTTTTCTCAGAACTCCTCTCTCCCAATCTTCTATTTCTATCATACAGAAGTCTTCAAAGGGGGTAAGGTGCTTGAGAATGAGCATTCTCTCTTGCAAGAGGCAATGCAGCATAGTGGAAAGTGAGAATTCTAGAATCAGACAATCCTGGGTCAGATCCCACATAACCACCTACTAGCCTTGCTGACACTCCATTTCCTCATTTGTAAAATGGTACTAACAGCCCAAGCTGGTGTGGTTCAGTAGATTGAGTGCTGGCCTGCAAACCAAAGGGTTGCCAGTCTAATTCCCAGTCAAGGCACATGCCTGAGTTGTGGGCCAGACCCCCAGTGGGGGGCACATGAGAGGCAACCACACATAGATGTTTCTCTCCCCCTCTCTCTTCCTCCCTTCCCCTTTCTCTAAAAATAGATACATAGACATCCAGCCAAAATGGAGGCGTAGGTATACACACTGTGCCTCCTTGCACAACCAACAGGACAACAACAATTTTAAAAACAAAAAACAACCAGAACTGACAGAAAATCAAACTGTATGGAAGTCCAACAACGAAGGAGTTAAAGAAGAAACATTCATCCAGACTGGTAGGAGGGGTGGAGATAGGCAGCCCGTGGGGAGAGGACATGTGGCAAGGAAGAGGACCTGGCCAGGCCAGGTGGCAGCTAGCACACTTGGCGGTCCCAAAATCACATGTGGATAAGCCAGGGGGAACAACTGGGAAGCAAGACAGACAACACAACCCAGGGTTCCAGTGCAGTGAAATAAATCCTCAAAACTTATAGATGTAAAAACCTGTGGGGGTTACAGTGGCGGGAGAAAATCTCAGCCTCACAGGAGAGTTAGTTGGACAGACCTACAGGGTCCTAGAATGTACACAGGCCCACCACCCAGGGAATCAGCACCAGAAGGGCCCAGGTTGCCTGTGGGTAGAGGGGGAAGTGACTGAAAGTGGGGTGAGAGCCAAGCAAGTGGCATTGTACCCTCTCTGACCCCTCCCCCACAGACAGGCCCACAACCCAGCAAAGTGGGTTGCCCTACTCTGGAAAATACCTAAGACTCTACCCCTTACAAAGTAACAGCTGTGCCGAGACAAAAAAAATATGGCTCTAATGAAAAAACAGGTCAAAACTTCAAAAAAAGGGCTAAGTGATGAAGAGATAGCCAACTTATCAGATGCAGAGTTCAAAATACTGGTAATCAGGATGCTCACAGAAATGGTGAAGTGTGGCCACAAAATAGTGGAAAAAGTGAAGGCTATGCAAAGTAAATTAAAGGAAAATGTACAGCAAACCAACAGCAAAGGAAAGTAAATTGGGACTCAAATCAATGATTTGGACCAGAAGGAAGAAATAAACATTCAACCAGAACAGAATGAAAAAACAAGAATTCAAAAAAATGAGGAGAGGCTTAGGAACCTCCGGGACAAATTTAAACGTTCCAACATCTGAATCATAGTGGTGCCAGAAGGAGAAAAAGAAGAGCAAGAAATTAAAAACTTATTGGAAAACATAATGAAGGAGAACTTCCCCAATCTGACAAAGGAAACAGACTTCTAGGAAGCTCAGAGAGTCCCAAAGAAGTTGGACCCAAGGAGGAACACACCAAGCCACATCATCATTACATTACCCAAGATGAAAGATAAAGAGAGAATCTTAAAAGCAGCAAGAGAAAAGGAGACAGTAACCTACAAAGGAGTGCCCATCAGACTGTCAGCTGATTTCTCAAAAGAAACCTTACAGGCAAGAAGGGGCTGGCAAGAAGTATTCCAAGTCATGAAAAGCAAGGACCTACATCCAAGATTACTCTATCCAACAAAGCTATCACTTAGAATGGAAGGGCATATGAAGTGCTTCCCAGATAAGGTCAAGTTAAAGGAGTTCATTATCACCAAGCCCTTATTGTATGAAATGTTAAAGGGACTTATCTAAGAAATAGAAGATCAAAAACTATGAACAGTAAAGTGACAACAAACTCACAACTATCAATAACTGAACCTAAAACAAAGTAAAACAAACTAAGGAAACAACTAAAACAGAAACAGGACCATAGAAATGGAGATCACATGGAGGGTTATCAGCGGGGAGAAAGGGGGGGAAGGTACAGGGAATAAGAAGCATAAATGGTAGCTACAAAATAGACAAGGGGAGGTTAAGAATAGTATGGGAAATGAAGCCAAATAACTTATATATATGACCCATGAACATGAACTAAGGAGCAGGGGGAATGCTGGTGGGGGTGGGGGTGCAGGGCAGAGGGGGATAAAAGGGAGAAAAGAATGGGACAACTGTAATAGCATAATCAATAAAAATATTCTTTAAAAATAAAAATAAATACATCCCTGGCTGGTGTAGCTCAGTGGGTTGAGCATGGGCTGCGAACCAAAGGGTCGCCGGTTCAATTCCCAGTTAGGGCACATGCCTGGGTTGCGGGCCAGGTCCCCAGTGGGGTCCACGTGAGAGGCAACCACTCACTGATGTTTCTCTCCTTCTCTTTCTCCCTTCCTTCCCTTCTCTCTAAAAATAAATGAATAAATTAAAATAAATAAAATAAATACAATCTTTTAAGCAATTTTTTTAAAATGCTACTAACAGCTCCTACACCACAGGGTGTTTGTGAGCATTCAGTAAGGGAATATCAGAAAAGCCCTTAGTACACTGCCTGGCACATAGTAGACTTTTAAATAGCTGGGTAGAATTGTTGTTAGAGTACTTGCACAATTCCCAACCTCCAGGATCTATCACAGTAGCTGGTGAAATGAAGAAAGAATAGGGGAGTAATCTGAAGGCACATATATATAAACATGATTTTCAAAGTCTAGTCTACATACTATCTTCCCAGGATTGGAATCATCTGTGGGCTCCTGGCAAACATGAAGACTCCTGGGGCCCATCCCAGATTTGCTAAATCAGAATTTCTAGCGCCAGGGCCCAGGATTCTATATTGTTACAAATATCCTAGGTGATTGTAACTCAACTAAAGTTGAAGCACCACTGGTTTCCATAATCACCTCAGTTACTGTGTACAATCTCTTCCTCAGATAGCTGACTTCTGGACCTATCTCAACCTACTTGCCTGGCAGTGCCCTATCCCTCAGGATCTGGCAAAGTTATCCACTGTCTGCCAGCATGACAGTGTAAAAGTGATCCAAATGAAGCGTCCTTAGCTAGCATGTCAGCCTCCCTGCCTCACTTCCCTAGCTATGTATCATCGCTGCCACTGTGAATCACTCATTATTACAAGAATTATTTGGAGACTAGGGAGTTCTGGCCAAGATGGAGGCATAGGTAGATACACTGTGCCTCCTCACACAACCAAAAAAAGGACAACAGCAAATTTTAAAACAAAAAACAACCAGAACTGACAGAAAATCAAACTGTATGGAAGTCCGACAACCAAGGAACTAAAGAAGAAACTTTCATCCAGACTGGTAGGAGGGGTGAGACAGGCCGGGCAGAGAGGACTTGCATGGTGGGGTGGTGGCTGGTGGACCAGGGAAAGGTGCAGCCGGGAGAGGTGGCGACTGCAAAAGGGGTGTCCCACTCCCTCGTGCTGATAAACCGGGAGGAACAACTGGGGAGCGAGACAGACCTCGCAACCCAGAGTTCTAGCGTGAGGAAATAAAGCCTCAAAGCCTCTGATTGAAAGCTCCTCTGGGGTTGGAGGTGGCAGCAATGGGAGAAACTCCCAGCCTCACAGGAGAGTGTGTTGGAGAGACCCACAAGGTAATAGAGCATACACAAGCCCACCCACCCGGGAACCAGCACCAGAATCTGCACCACAGGGGCACAATTGGACTGTGGGTAGTGCGGAAAGTCACTGAAAACCGGCAGAGAGCAGAGCAAGCGCCATTGTCTCTCTCGGTCCCCTCCCCCACAAACAGCATCACTACACAGCAGCGTGGGTTGCCCCGCCCTGGTGAACACCTAAGGCCCCACCCCTTACTACGTAACAGGTGCACCAAGACAACAAAAATGGCCCAATTGAAAGAACAGATCAAAGCTCCAGAAAAAAAACAACTAACTGACCAAGAGATAGCCAACCTAGCAGATGCACAGTTCAAAACACTGGTAATCAGGACGCTCACATAATTGGTTGAATTTGGTCACAAATTAAAAGAACAGATGAAGGCTACAACAAGGGAAATGAAGGAAAATGTACAGGGGACCAACAGGGATGGGAAGAAAAACAGGACTCAAATCAATGGTGTGGACCCGAAGAAAGAAAGAAACATTGAAGTATACAACACAATGAAGAAACAAGAATTCAGAAAAATGAGAAGAGGCTTAGGAACCTCCAGGATGTCTTTAAACGTTCCAATATCCGAATCACAGGGGTGCCAGAAGGAGAAGAGGAAGAGAAAGAAATCAAAAACTTATTTGAACAAATAATGAAGGAGAACTTCCCTACTTTGGCAAAGGAAATAGACTTCCAGGGAGTCCAGGAAGCTCAGAGAGTCCCAAAGAAGTTGGACCCAAGGAGGAACACACCAAGCCACATCATAATTACACTACCCAAGATAAAAGATAAAGAGAGAATCTTAAAAGCAGCAAGAAAAAAGGAGACAGTAGCCTACAAAGGAGTGCCCATCAGACTGTTAGCTGATTTCTCAAAAGAAACCTTATAGGCAAGAAGAGGCTGGAAAGAAGTATTCCAAGTCATGCAAGGCAAGGACCTACATCGAAAATTACTCTGACCAGCAAAGCTCTCATTGAGAATGGAAGGGCAGATCAAGTGCTTCCCAGAGAAGGTCAAGTTAAGGGAGTTCATCATCACAAAGCCCTTATTCTATGAAATGTTAAAGGGACTTATCTAAGAAAAAGATTAAAAATATGAACAGTAAAATGACAACAAACTCACAGTTATTGACAACTGCACCTAAAACAAAAACAAACTAAGCAAACAACTAGAACAGGAACAGAATCACAGAAATGGAGATCACATGGAGGGTTATCATCAGGGGAGTGGATGGGGAGAGAGGGGGAAAAGGTACAGGGAATAAGAAGCATAAATGGTAGGTAGAAGATAGACAGGGGGAGGTTAAAAATAGTATAGGAAATGTACAAGCCAAAGAAGTTATATATGTGACCCATGGACATGAACTAAAGCGGGGGTGTGGTGGGGGGAAGTGGTGTGCAGGGCAGAGATGAGGAGGGGTTAGATGAGACAACTATAATAGCATAATCAATAAAATATATTTTTTTTAAAAAAGAATTGTTTGGAGACTAAAGATAAATGGAAAGTATTATCAGTAGTAATACAAATCACTAACACTCACTAAGGATCTATAATATGCCAGGCACACTAAGTGGTTTTTATGTATTAAATAAATTTAATCCACATAGCAATGCTATGAGGCAGGTGCTATTATTACCTCTCATTTACAAATGGGAAAACTGAGGCACAGAAGGTTAAGGAAATTACTTCAGGTCAAAGAGATGGTAAATGACACAGCAGAGATTGGAATCCAGACAATCTGACTCCAGAGTCCAGGCTGTTATCTACTGTGCTAAACTACTTCCCTAAATTAACTGCCCTATGCCTCATATTAATAATTTTAGATTATAAAATAATACTGATATTCATTTTATTTAATGTCTTCATTGTTTTATTTGGGTGAATGTATTGATTAGACAAACTTCAAACTCCTTTGTTCCCATAAGGTTTTAGGTTTTCTAGCTACAGATTCTAACATCAGAGTTTGCAACAAACTAACTCTAACAGTTGGGGTGGGGTTGCTTTACCTCCATGCATTCAGAGGCCAGCTTTCCAGGCAATAGCATGAGCAAAATCTATTTCAATTGTTTGCCCTATCTTTATAGCTCCCCAAATCAAGCTGTAAAAATTATTCCAAGAGTCAGAAGCCTTGCCTATTGGGCTAGTTTCATAACAGAGGCCCTTCTCCCGCATGTTTGGATCACATATGTCCCCTACCCCAGAGAGAGAATGAAGCCAAATGCTATGATAAAGTATGCTGGAGACTTCTTAAATGCTATACTTGGACTGAGATACCACATTTCCAATCAGCTCTTCATTAATGTTTTAGATAAAATGTAGTTCCAAATAACCAATTTCGAAGGGTGATTCTGACACATGCTACAACATGGATGAACCTTGAAAACATTATGCTAAGTGGACGAAGCCAGACACAGAAGGGCACACATATTGAAGGATTTCATTTACATGAGATACCTAGACTAGGCAAATTCAGAGAGACAGAAAGTAGAATAGAGGTTACCAGGGGGTTATTGTTTAATGGGCACAGTTTCTGTTTGGGATGATAAAAAGTTCTAGAAATAGTGACAATGTTTGCACAACATTATAAATGTACTTAATGCCATTCAACTATACCCTTAAAAATGGTTAAAATGGTAATTTTTATGCCATGTATATTTTTCCAAACTTAAAGCAAATCCCATAGTTTCAAAAAATAAAACCCAATTTGGAATCTCATAGAGTCAGTGCTTACCAGGGTATCATCATTCTGGTCGCCAAACATTTCTTTAAAAATCTTGCCAGGATCAGGAATTGGAGGGAATATAATGATCTTGAGTCTTTAACAAAACAGAAACATTGTTGATCAAATCTTTCACCCCACAGAACGTCACACTTAAATACAACCATGTTAAAAGAAGGCTTGGAAAAAAGATATGGTAAACAAGACATCTTTTGTGTTAGAGCAGTTGTAAAAAAATCCTTTTTAAAAAGAAACTTTCATTTATTGATTTTTTTTTAGAGAGAGAGGAAGGGAGAGAAAGAAAAAAAGAAAACAGATTTGTTGTTCCACTTATCTATGCATTCATTGGTTGCTTCTTGTATGAGCCCTGCCTGGGGATCTAACCCACAACCTTGGCCTATTGTGACAACGCTCTAAGCAACTGAGCTACTCGGCCAGGGCAAGAAATTTCTAAAACAAGGTGAGAAATCAATGTCCAAAGAGGATCAAGTGTGGGTGGAGTAAAGGGGCCTTCAGGATAAGCAGACTACCTATAACCTACTATTTAAATTTGTTTCCCGCTTTATTGAGATATAATTGACAAATTAAAAGAGTACAAATTTGGCTCTGATTAACATGGGTCAGTTGGTTGGGCATCGACCCACAAGCAAAAGGTCACTGGTTCAATTCCCCATCAGGGCACATGCCTGGGTTGTAGATTTGGTCCCTGGGTGGGGCTCAAATGAGAGGCAACAGATTG